>JAGFMF010011718.1:3382255-3398224 GCA_019455555.1 Galemys pyrenaicus | reverse complement strand
GTTGGTGGGTTGTCGCTTTGTTTTGGCTAGTGTGTCCTTTGCTGTACAGAAGCTTTTAAGTTTGATGTAGTCCCAGCTGTTTATCCTCTCTTTCACTATTTGTGCTTTAGGTATTGTATCTCCAAAGATGTCATTGATGTGTATGTCATGTAGGGTTTTGCCTACTTTTTGGAGAAGTGTCTTTTTAGTTCTTCTGCCCATTTTTAAATTGGGTTATTATTTTCCTTTTTGTAAAGGTGTATGAGTACTCTATAAATCTTTGAAATTAGCTCCTTGACAGATGTATTCTGGGAAAATATTTTTTCCCATTAGTGGAGTGTCTTTTGTTTTGGTTAAAGTTTCTTTTGCTGGGTAAAAGCTTTTTAGTTTTATGTAGTCCTATTTGTTTATGTTCTCCTGTTGCTGGATATGAACTTGTATAAACGTTCCTCAACAGGTGTCATTATGTGTTTTGCTTATGTTTTCTTTTATGTATTTTATGATTTCAGGTCTTATGTCCAAATATTTTATCCATTCTGAAGTGATTTTGTGTAAGGTATGAGATAGTGATCTAGTTTCATTCACTTCATGTGGTTGCTCTCTGTTTTTTTCAGCAACACTTACTGAAGAGGCTTTCCTTGCTCTATTGTATATTCTTGGCTCCTTTGTGTGGGTTAAACTCTGGAAACTCTAGTCTGTTTCATTCATCTGTGTGTCTTTTTTTATTCCACTACAGTGCTGTTTTAATTAGTATGGCTTTGTAGTATAGTTTGAGAAATGGAAGTGTGATACCACCATTGTTCCTCTTTTTTTTAAGAATATATATATATTTTATTATTAAGATTTATTTAATTATGTTTGACATCACTTGTAGTCCCCAGGGAATCCCCACCACCATTTCACCCATGCACCATCACCTCAGACCCTTGTGCTCTTTCTGCCCTCATCCCGGTCTCTACCCCTCCCTCCCCCACCATGTCCCCAACAATCCCTTTGGTTTGTCTTTGTACTTTTATTCTTGTTGTGTTTTTTGTTTGTTTTTGATTGTAATTGTTCATTTCCTTGCGCTCTCTCTTATTTTTATTATTATTTATTTATTTATTTTTTGTAGTTGTTCCTTTACATTCCTCCTAAGAGTGAAGCCATCTGATATTTTTCTCTTGCCTCCTGACTTATTTCACTGAGTATAATTCCTTCTAGCTCCATTCTTGTCTTTATAAAAGGCCCTAGTTTATAATTTTTGATTACTAATAGTATTCCACTGTATATGTACTACATTTTCTTGATCCAGTTAACTACTTTTGGGCATTTGGGTTGTTTCCAGGTCTTACCTATTATAAATAGTGCTGCAATGAACATTGGGGAACAGGTATTTTTTTGGATTTGTGTTTTTGTGTCCTTTGGGTAGATCCCTAGGGAGTGGGGTTGATGGGTCATAAGGTAACTTTATTTTTAGTAGACTGAGGAACCTCCAAACAGCCTTCCATAGTGGTTGGATTAACTTGCATTCCCACCAACAGTGTAATAGAGTTCCTTTTTTTCCACATCCTCGTCAACATTTGTTGTTGTTGATTTTTTTGATATGCTCCTCTTTTTTTTTTTGAGAGATTTGCTTTTGTGGTTCCATATGAATTTCAGTAACGTTTGTTCTATTTCCTTGAATACCATTCATATTTTGATAGAGATTGAGGTGATTTTATATAATTCTTTGGGTAGAATGGCCATTTTGACAAGGTTGATTTTTCCAATCTATGAATTTGGAGTATCTTTTCATTTTTTTGTGTCTTCTATTTCAATGGTGTCCTATAATTTTCTTTATAGAGGTCCTTCACCTCCTTTATTATGTATACTCCTAGGTATTTATTTTTGGGGGGTGTAATTGTGAATGGGATCATTTAAAATAATTTATACCTCTTCTATCTTACTGTTTCTGTTAGTGACAGTGATTGATTTTATAACTTCCAGTTTTCTAAACTAGTTTATTGTTTCAATTAGTTTTCCAGTGGAGTCCTGTGAGGTTTCTATGTATATTATTATGTCATCTGCAAATATTATTTTACTTCTTTTCTTCCCAGTTTGGATTCCTTTTATTGCTTTCTCTTGTCTAATTAATCTAGCTTAGACTTCTAATACTATGTTTAATAGTAGTAGTGGGAGTGAGCATCCTTATTTTCTACTAGATCTTAGTGGAAAAGCTTTCAGATTTTCACCATTGAGAATGATATTAGCTATGGTTTTTTTTTTTTTTTTTTGGTCAATGGCTTTTTATATGTGAAGTTGTATTCCATTTATCCTCGGTTTTTTGAGTTTTCAAAATAAGTGAGTATTGGATCTTACCAAATGCTTTCTCAGTATCTATTGATATGATTATATATATTTTTTTCTTTTTGATAGTGGCCAATTGTGTGAATTGATTTTCAGGTGTTGAACCATCCTTGTATTCCTGGTATGAATTCCACTTAATTATAGTATATGATCCTTTTAATGCATTTGGACTTGGTTTGCTAGGATTTTTTTCAGAATCTTTGTGTATGCATTTATTAGGGAGATTGGTCTGTAATTTTCTTTCTTTGTGTTGTCTTTGTTCAGTCTTGGTAGTAAAGTAATGTTGACCTCATACAAAATATTTGGAACTATTCCTTCTTTTTAGATTTTTTGAAGAGTTTGAGAAAGATGGTCATTAATTCATTTTTGAAGGTTTGATAGAATTCAGTTGTGAAGCCATCTGTTCCTGGACCCTTGTTTTTGGGGAGAGTTTTGATTACTGTTTCAGTTTCCTTGCTAATGATTAGTTTGTTCAGGGTTTCTGTTTTTTCTTTATTCAGTCTTGGATGATTGTATAGTTCTAAGAATTTGTCTGTCTCTTCTAGATTATTGAATTTATTCCCATATAGACATTCATAGTAATCTCTAATTATCCTCTGAATTTGTGCAGCATCTGTTGTGATTGTTCCTCTTTTATTTTCTATTCTATTTAGTTGATATTTCTTCCTTATTTCCTTGGTGAGCTTTGCTAGAGATTTTTCTTTTTTGTTTATTTTTTCAGAGAACCAGATTTTGGTTTTTTTGGTCTTTTGGACTTTTCAGTTTCTGTTTAATTTACTTCTGCTTTGATCTTTATTATTTCTATTTTTCTACTGGATTTAGGATTTGTTTGTTCTTTTTCTAATTCCTCAAGTTGAGAGAGCAGGTTGTATATACAAGTTCTTTCTTTTCTGATGTGGGCCAGTATTGCTATTTTGTTCTTAGTGTTGCTTTTGTTGCATTCCATAAAATTTGATGGTTATGTGCTTGTTTTCATTTGTCTTGAGGTATTTAAACTTTTATTTTTAAATTTTCTCTATCCCATTGGTCTTTCAGTAGTGTGTTATCCAGTCTCCATGTATTAAAAGATTTCCTTGCTTTCTTTTGATAATTGATTTTTGGTTGATACCTTTATGATCTGAGAAGATGCTGAGTATGATTTAAATATTTGTGAATTTGTTGATATATATTTTTTGTGTCCAGAATGTGGTCTACTCTAAGAATATTTATTCTAAGAATACACATTCAGAAAAATGTGTATTATGCTTTTTTTGGGGTACAGTGCTCTTTATATGTCCATGAGTTCTAATTCTCTATTTTACGCTATTTTAGGCCTTGTTTATATTTTGTGCAGTTGATCTGTCCATTGGTGAGAATGAGGTGTTGAACTCTCCTACCACAAATGTGTTTTCTCTTGTGTTTGTCTTCAAAAAATTAGTTGCCTTATTTATTTCATTCCTCCTCATGTTTTCATATATGTTGATGATTGTTATGTCTTGGTGTATTCTTCCTAAATCATATAGTGTCCATCCCTGTCTCATATTACCTTTATTAACTGGATATCTGTTTTCTATGATGAAGCAGAACTATGGCTGTTCCTGCCTTCTGTGGTGACCCATTTGCTTTTAGGATTGTTTTTCAGTGCTTTACTTTGAATATGTGTTTGTATTTGGAGTTTAGGTATGTTTCTTAGAGACAGCAGAAGGTAGGATTTTCTTTCCTGATCCAGTTAGATACTTTGTATCTTTTAATTGGTGTTATGTGCATTTATACTTAATATGATCATTGATATGTGATAGTATGTTGCTGCCATTTTTTTCTTAATTTTTGTGGGTCAGCTTATTTCCTTTCTTGGTTCTTTGTATATATTCCTCTTTTTAGCTTCACTGTGTAAACTCCTTGTAATATTTCTTGGAATAATGGTTTAGTGTTTGCAAACTCATTGAATTTCTCTATGTCTAAAAAAGTATTCTTACCGCTTATCTGAAGTAGAGTCTTGCAAAATAGGCTGGTAGTTTTCTCATTTTTTTGGCGTACACCATTCCATTCTCTCCTTGATTATAGTGTTTCTTCAGAGAAGTCTGAAGTTAACCTGATAGATTTACCTTAATGGGTTACATGCTGCTTCCCTTTTGCTAGCTTCAAGATTTTTTTGTTTGTTCTGAAATTTCACAAGACATATCAATACATGTCTTGGTGTTTATCTCATTTTATCTAGGTATGCCAGAGTTCTTCTAGCTTCCTGGATTTGTACCTTTATTCCCTTATGTAGGTTTGGGAAGTTTCCCTTGATTTTCTCTTTCTTTCTTTCTCTGGTATTCCCACTATTCTTATATTGCCTTTTCTCACAAAGTCAGATATTTTTCAAGTGTTTCTTCAAATTTTCACTTTGTTTCTCTCGCCTTTTCTTCCTGGGTTTTTTGTACATTTGCATCTTCAGTTATGCTGGCTCATTTTTCTACTTCATCTGTTCTACTTTTGTGACTTTCTCTTGAATTTTTCATCTCCTGTAATTCCTTTTGAAATACTGAAACTCCATTTTTATCTTATTTAGAGCTTCATTTTCTGTCTCCAGTTACTTGATTTTATTTTTAATGGTATTTGTTTTTCTGAGTTTTCTTCCATTTCTTTGAATTTCTTTGTCATTGCCATGCTAAACTCTGATACGGAGAACATAGCTTCCATATCTGTGAATTGGGGTGCTGCAGATTTGTTTCTCTCTGTTTTGTGCTATTCGCCTGAGGACTCATTTATGTTTTTTAGGTTTTCCTTTCTGCATATTTTTAGGTTTAGAACACATTATCTGTAGTGGGGTTACCTCTGCAGAGGGCTCCTATATACCTACTTGTCCAGGGTCTCACTTATCTTGGAAGGCACTGGAAAGGGCTCACTGAAAGACATGAAGCCTCTTCTGATGAGAGTAGGCACTGGAGAGTTCTTGAGGAAGCTTAGTAGGGTCTTGCAGAACTGCTGGTCTAGACCCTTTCTCCAGTGCATGTCTAGCATCTCATTGGTCTAGGTGGGTAGTGTTGGGGTCTTATTGACTGTCATAAGGCTTATGCTGTTCTAGATGGGTCCTGTGGGGTCTTAAGGAAGGTTACAAGGCTTCTAGCTACTTTTGCATCCCCCTGGATGTGGGCCTGAGAGTTTCACTGATCTGGGTGGATACTGATGGGGTCATGTGTAAAATCGTGAGTCCTCTGCTGCTTTGGGTGGGAGATGGTGTGATTTTGCTGAAGTGTGAGATCTCTGCTTATCTTGACATCCTATACCAAATATTTATGGAAAAGCTTTCATTTTGTCACCATTGTGACTGATGATAGATGTGGTTTTGCCATAGTCTTTATTTTGTTGAGATATGTTCCTTTTATTTAAGTTTTTTGAGGGTTTTTATCATACATGGATATTGTATCTAATCAAATGCTTTCTTGGTATCTATTGATAGGATCGTGTGATTTTTATTTTTCTTTTCACTGATATGGTGGGTAATGTTGGTTGATTTTCGGATGTTGAGCTTCCCATGTATCTCTGTAGTTAATCCCACTTGGTTGTGGCCTATATTTCTTTTAATGCATTTTTGTGTTCAGTTTGATATAATTTTATTAAGGATTTTTCCATCAGTGTTCATTAGGGAAGTTGGTCTGTAGGTTTTCTTTTTTTGTGGTGTCTTTGGTTTTGGCATTAGAGTGATGTTGGCTTCATAGAATATGTATAGAAGTATTCCTTCTTTCTTTATTTTTAAAAATAGCTTGATTATAACAGATATTAACTCATCTTTGAAGATTTGGTTGAACTTACTTGGAAGGCCTATCTGGTCCTGGACTTTTGCTTTTTGGGATGGTTTTGGATATTTCTCAATACCCTTCCTTGTGATTGGCCTATTCAGGTTTTCTGTTTCTTTCCTGTTCAGTCTTGGATTATTGTATAATTCTAAAAATATGTCCATTTCTTCTAATTGATTGAACTCTTACAGCATATAAATGTTCATAGAAATCTTTATCTTGTGAAATTCTTATTGTAACTTCTTGTCTTTTCTGAGTTTATGTTTTTGCCTTTTTTCCCCTTTGTCTTATTAGAGGTTTGTCTATTTTTCCCCCCAAAGAATCAGCTTTTGGCCTGTTATTTTATTTTCAGCTTCATTGATTTATGCTCTAATTTTTATTATTTCCTTTTTGTTGTTGACTTTTTGGTCTTTTGTTCTTCCTTTTCTAATTCCTCAAGATGAGAGAGAAAGTTATTTATTTGAGCTCTTCCTTGTTTCTTGATGTGGGTATATAATGCTATACTTTCCTTTTATTACTGCTTTTGATACATTCTATATATTGTAGATGATTCTGTCCTCATTATTATTTGTTTTAATATTTTTTTATTTCTTCTTTTATATGCTCATTAACTCAAAAATATTTTAGTAATGTAGTGTTCAACACCCATGCATTGGGTATTTTTCCTGTTTTCTTTTTATGGTTTATTTCTGATTTGATCTTTCTGATCAGAGAAAATGCTTGTTATGATTTCAGTCTTCTTGGATTTTCTGATACTTATGTTATGACCCAGTATATGGTCAATCTTGAAAAATATCCCATGTGTACTTGAGAAAAATGTATTTTTAGGTTTTTTGGGATATAGTGCCATATAAATACTAGCCCTTATTCCGAATCTTTGCCTAAGATTATTGTGTCCTTGTTTATTTTCTGTCTAGTTGATATATTCAGAGGTGAGACTAGGGTGTTAAAGTTCTCTATTACAAGTGCGTTTATTTCCATGTCTGAGACTTGATAGTAGTTGCCTAATATGTTTCGGGGCTCTTTTAATTCGTGAGTATATATATTGATGAGTGTTAATGTCTTTCTGAAATATGGTTCCCTTTATCATTTTATAGTATCCATCCCTTTTTCTGGTTACCTTTTTAAACTCAAAACCCATTTTGTATGATACAAATATAGCAGATCTTGCCTTCCTTTGTGTCTTATTTACGTATAGGATATTGTTTTCCAAGTCTTTTCTCTGAGTTTATGTTTATTTTTGGAGCTCAGACATGTTTCTTGGAGAAAGTAAAAAGTTGGTTTCTGTTTCTTGATCCAGCCATATACTCTGTGCCTTTTAGTTGGAGAGTTCAGTACATTTGTGTTTAAAGTGATTATTGATGTATGAAAATTCGTTGCTATCTATTTGTCCTTACATTTTTGTGGTTATTTCCTCTTTTCAGTTCTTTGTGTATGTTCTTCTGTTTAGTTTAGAAGTCCTTTCAATATTTTGCAAGGGTTATTCTAGTGTCTGTAAACTCCTGTAGTATTTGTGTCTGCAAACATCTTGATTTGTCCCTCCTATTTGAAGGAGAGTCTTGCAGGCTAGAGTATTCTTGCCTGGAAAATTTTATCTTTAAGTATTAAAACACATTATTACATTCTCTCCTTACCTTTTGTGTAAGATACAAATGAACAAAGAAGCTGCACAGAAAAGGAAAGAGAGAAACAAAGTAAAAAATATGAAGAAATGTTCCAAAAGTAATCTTGAAGGGATTCCCTGAGGAATCCATGAGGAAAGGAAATACAAAATTGAAATAAACACAAGAGTGAGAAGAGAGAGAGAAGGAACAGAAAATGTACTTAAAGAAGTAATGGATAAAAACTTTAGAGAAGTCTGATGTTAGTCTATGATACCTTTATTGGTTATTTCTTCCCTCTTGCAAGTTTCAATGTCCTTTTTTTTTTAAGTTGGAACTCTTGAAAATTTTTCTAATACATATGTTGGTGTAGGTTCTGTTTTGTTTCAGTCCCAGCATTCTTTTAGCTTCCTATTTTTGTACATTTTTTCCCCTTACAAGATTTGGGAAGTTTTCCTCCATTATTTAAGTGCATTTTCTGTTCCTTCACATTCTCTCTTCTCACTCTTGTGGAAGCTGGATCTTCTTTCTCCTCTGAGGCCAGGCAGAGATGTTTACTTGGTTCAATAGACTATGATGGGGATGGTGGTAGTGGGTGCTTATTGTTGTTTTGATTCACATTTTTGTGATGGATAATGGCAGTGAACAGGTTTTATGTGTCTATTTAACTCCTCTGCCTAGTTTTTAATTGTGAAATTAATATTTTTTTGTGTTGTATGAGTTCTTTGTAGATGGTGGATATTAATCTCTTGTTGGGTATATGATGTGTGAATATTTTTTCCATTCAGTAAGGTATTTTTCATTTTAATAATATTCTTTCTTTGTGCAGATATTTTTTGTTTAATATATTCCCATTTGTTTATATTTGCTTTTGTTTCCCTGGTTGATATAGTTGAGTCTCCAAAGATGTATTTATAATGGCTAACTAATGGAAACAGCCTAAGTGCCCAATGACAGAGGAATGAATGTTGTGTTTATATACAATGGAATACAACTAATTTATAAAAGAAAGTTGAAATTTTGTCAGTTGTGACAACATGGATCCAACTCGAGGGGATTATGCTAAATCAAATAAGTCAAAAGGAGAAGGACAAATAACCAGGCCATTTCACTTAGATATGAAATATAAAGAAACAATACAAAAAGAATAGGCAAAAGAGGAGAGGTCCCAGTTGACTCTGGTAGAGGATTATGGGTGCTTCTTGGTGGGTGTGGTGGTGTGGTAGTATGAATCTGAAGAGATGTGAATTTATAGCACTAAATCATATACATTGTAAAGCAATATTATTTAAATAAAAAATATACACTTAAACAAAGCATACCTTCTCCACTGGCTAGCAGTGTGACTAAAGATAGGTAATGTAATTTCTTTATGCCTCAATTTCCTTTTTAGTGAAATGGTGATAAAATAGCATCTGCTTCTAGGTGGTTATTAATTACTGTGTATAGAAGAGTGCTATAATAAGCACTAATTAAGTTTAATAATTATTATTCCTGATGTACGTGAAGTTGAAGTCATCATTTGAGATAAAATTTGTCATTCTTGTTAGAGTTTAAAATCTAGTTTAATGCAAAAAGACAAGGACAAATTGGGAACACTTGGTGGGTAGGGAGAGAAAAGGTTGAGGGCAGATAAGAGCACAAAGGACTGAGGTGATAGTGCACTGGTGAAATGGTGATGGGGAATCCGAGGGGATTACAATTAATGTCAAATATATATAAATAAAGAAGGAAAGAAAAAAATTTAAAAAATAATAAAGTAGGTTAATGGATATAAATCTACGTGATCAGAAAAAAATCCTCAAATTTGTTTAAAAATAAAGCACAACTTAAACTTCATTGTTCTGCTGCTATTTTTCTTATTTGTTTGTCTGACTGAAAGATAATTTCTCTGAAAGAAATCAGAATCAGTGAGTATCCACTTTGAGTGTTTTGGTTCAAACTAAAAAATTCAGGAGTTTTTGTATACTAGATACATTTTTTTTAAAGCATTTATTTATTTATGTATACAAGAACTGGGGTACAGGTCAGAGGTGTGGTGGGTGAGAGGATTCACCAGAGACAGAGTGGGGAACAGAACAGGCAAATCAACTAAAATACATTGCTGAGGGGGAGCAGCAGGTGAGGCAGGAGAGGTCTGCTGTGCCATGTGGGTCCCCTCCCTGGCCGTTGGCAGGGATCTAACTCATGCTGCAGTGGTTGGGGTTTGCTTCATAGTGCATTGCTTAACCCGTTGTGCCACCTGGGAGGCCCACTCGATACATTTTGAACCTACAGCTTAACAATTGTCACATTTTCCTGTATCTTTTCTGTACCATAACTTAGGTTTTTTTGTTTGTTTTTCTTTTTTCATTTAAACTTAGCTTGATTTTACTAAATTGCTTTTTTTTCTTCTGCATTTTTTTTTTTTTAATGGTGGCTGTCCCACATTCCATTGTCATTTTTTCCAACCCCTTATTTCTGTCTTCTTTTAGAAGTTATTTTTATCTCTTTTAAGCTAGGAGAGTGATTATTCTTTCTTTAACTCTTTTCTTTCTAGTCTATGATTTTCTCAGTTCGATCTTCCATGTTGATAGTTATTTCTTCCATTTCAGAACATTATGATATGTTATCTAGCGTTGTCAAGGTTTCAGATTTAACTCAACAAATACAGTATGACTGGGGTGCCTCAGGATGCAGTGTTAGGTGGAATTTATAAATCCTGCTAAAATGACGCTAGTGAACATTTGAATATTTTGGATCTACATGTATAATTCTGAATAAAGTAAGTAAATTGATGGAACTTCTTTTCACTCTCTTTAGATCCTATCATTGTTTTCCACCAGACTGAAACAGTTTAAAGTTATTTGATTATGGACTCGATATTTCTTCATGTTTATTGATAACAATAAGGAGCATTCAACTAATGTCTCAGAATCTGATAACTATGGCTTTTAGCTATTACTTATACCATTCATAAATTATATATCTTATTGCCTAGAGGAAAAATTATTTTTATCCTATCTTTTTTCTATTTGTGGCATGGATTGTCTCTTGGTACAAAAAGAGTAGCAAAATAACTGTATATTGAGGTCTTGGTGGCTATGCCTGCTAATATGATGAATCATTTATAGGGAGGGTTCCTAAGTATTATACAGAACAGTCAGCTAGATACATGAGAGCTCCAGAAAGTATGACTCTTTGTTAAGTAGACTAACCAAAATGAGGTTGTGTAAAAGTAAAAACTGACTAGAACTTTTTTGTGAAGTTTGGTATTTTCATAGCAATATAATTTGACAAGTTTATAACACATCATCTGTAGTTCTTGTAATTGTCTATACTAATTAGTTGATAGTTGCAATAGCCTTATATTGTGCGTGTGTATTATGGTCCACAGAGCAATCATGGGTTTTATTTTCCTAAAACATTTTATTATAAAAATGCAAGCGTAAGAAAATTGAAAGAATTATATAATGAACTCTCCTTTATGCTGTGCTTACATGAACACTTTTAACATTTTGCTATATTTTCTTATTTGTATGTCCACTTATATGTGTATTTCTGTGTATATTTTTGAACTATTTGAAAGTAAGTAGAAGAACTCATGAAACTTGACCTTTAATCTGTCAGAATACACCTCCTAGTATATTCTTTGACATACCATTTAAAAATTATTTTATGATTTCTTTACTCATAAATGTAGTTAAAACATTATAATCATGTTTCCTCTCTATTTCTAATCTTGCTTATCCAGTCTTATATATGATTAAGAGAACTTAGAATTAGGCACTCTATATTTCAAACTGATTTTAGTTTATATTTCCTCTGTAAGTAGAAGGAAAGATTTTTTTCCATTTCAGAAAGAGAAGATAATGGGTTCTTTCACTTACACAAAATTGTGCTTGCTTTTTATCCTATGTAAGATTCTTAAATAGATTATTAGGTAATTTGTGAACACACAACTGAGAACAAGTAACTGGGAACAAGTCTTTTTATTTTCTTACTTTATTTCCTAGTAAATTATTGCATTAGAGAAATGCAATATTAGGTAATTTGTGAACTCTCAGTAACTGGGAACAAGACTTTTTCTTTTCTTACTTTATTTCCTAGTAAATTATTGCATTAGGGAAATGCAGTCAACATTAATCTCTCCTGAAACAGTTGACTTGTATACTACTTGTAGATAGTGTGGCCATGGTGTAGCTCAGAAGGAGTTTTCTGGTGTCTCTGACTTTAGCAGTATTCTGTTTGCAATTTTTATGGATGACTTAACAAAAGCTAATGGTAACATACATGATCTAGAAATGGGAAAATCTGAAACATAAGAGAAAGTATATGTTGGATAACAAGCTCACTAACTAATTATTTAAACTTTCAATCTTGCTTTTCTGTTTTTCGACTATGTTTCTCATAGCATCCTTTTCCTTTTCTGCATCTTATAACTCTGATTTCTTTTTCTGAGTTTTCTTTGTGGTGTTCTTTGATTTTCTGATTATAGCGATTTCCTGTCTTGATCTGGATTCTTTGTTTTGATTTTCTCTCTGTATTATTATGTTGTTCCCTGGAGGGCTTCCTTAGTCATTTGTATTTTTCCTTTTTCCCATTGTTTGCTTTGGGTTTGCTCTGCTGTAGTATGCTTTTTTTGTATATAGTTCTTCTCCCCCACTGTTTTGGGTGTTTACTTGATGTTGAGTAAAGACAATGAGGTTTATAAAAAAATATTTATTTATTTATGCATACAATAGCTGGGGTGTAGGCCAAAAGTGCGGTGGGGTGTATGTGTGAGAGGATTTAATAGGTTCAGAATGGGCAGCAGAACAGGCAAATCTACTGGAATACACTGCTGAGAGGAGCAGCAGGAGAGACAGGAGAGGTCTGCTGCGCCTTGTGGATCAGCTTCCAGGCTGGGGATTGAATTCGTGCTGCAGTGGCTGCCAGATAGCTTTGTAGAGCTGAGACTTAAACTTTTGTGCCACCAGAGATGCCTCACAATGGGTTCTTGAAGGATCTGGAGTGGGGCTAGAGCACCCCTGAAGCACTCCTAGGCCTTGTTCTGGTAGCTGGGTGAACAGGGGAGATGCTGAGACTAGAGTATTGAGTTGATGGGGACTCATCCTGCTCAGAAATGGTGGTTCAGGGCTTGTTTCTGGTGGCAGTAGGGCAGCTGTTTGCGGAAGATTCCTGATACATTGTAGGAGGCCCTGTGTGACTGACCGCTGAGTAGGATGCACTTTCCCAGTGTGGTTTGGGGCCCTTAGTGAATAGGTAGGTCCTGCAAATTGCAACTGGGATGTCGGTCTACTCCTGAGGAACTGGTGGCAGCCTGGAGGCAGGGGTTCTCACCTGGGGGTTACTGAGGGTCCCCATTGTAGAGGCAAACTCTGTGAGGCCCAGATTAGGCCCCAGCTTTGCTGGGAAGTGCTAATAAGCTGAGTGGGACACATTTCCTGGTGTCCACAGTGAATAGTTAGGTCCTGCAAGTTGAGACTCAGGTTTCCTTCTGCTCCAGTTGTGTTGGTGGCTGGATCTGGAGGCAGAGTGTTTACCTTGGGGTTGCTGAGGGTCCCTAATGTAGAATAAAACACTGCAAGGCTGATGGTGGTGCTGGGGGTCAGTGGTGAATAGCTAGGTCCTGCAAGGTTAAGGCTTGGGCCTCTGTCTGCTCTGAGCCTGGAGGCAGGGGTGCTCACCTAATGGTTGTTGAGGATCCTTGATGTAGACCCTGGCTGGGGCCCCGGTCTTGGTAGGACGCACCAGCAAACTGATTATTATGATTTTTTAACTGGCAGTCTATTTTGTCTGATATAAGTACGACTGTCCCATCCTTCCTTTGTGTCTCATTTGCTTGTAGAACTGTTTTTCAGGCTTTTACTTTGAGCCTGTGCTTGTCTTTGGAGTTTAGTTTTTTCTCCTGAAGCAGCAGAGTATCAGGTTTTGTTTCTTGATCCAACCAAGTATTCACATCTTTTTATTGTGAGTTTAGTTCATTTATGTTTAGAGTGACTTGATACATTAAGGTCTTTTGTTGCCATTATGATACAGTGAAAACAGGACAGTTCTCTCTTCCTGCCCTGCCAGGTAAGCATGTTGTATTTAACAAGTTTGTCTTCTTGCATTCTAAGGTAAAGGAAGGATAATGAGGAATTTAAAAATCTAAGAAAATTAAACATCAGGTTTTAACAAAGCAAGCTGGTACCCACCGGAAATCTCCATATGCTTATTACATCAAAAGGACATGCAGACCCTTGCCCAGCTCCCTTTTGTTTGCCTCCTTTGTATTATTAACCCTGCACTCTGCCAAAGAACAGGATAGTCAGCTGCCCTGCTCAGTTTGTGGACAAATTAAACTACTTTCCTTCTCAAACTCTGTCCTTTTATTGGCTGAGGGAAATTGAGGGCACCATTAGGTATCAATTATGTTTATAATTTTTGCTGTTCAATTTCATTGTTTTATTCTGGTTGTAGTGTGGTTTCCTCTTTTGTTTTGGATGCATGAGTTTTTTTTTTTTTTATTTCTCAGAGCAGTGGTTTAGGGATATAGAATAAAGCACTGTGAGGCTGAGGGTGGGATAGCTGAGTGTTAAGTAGAATGTATATCCTGGTGGGGCTGGATTTCTCTCTGTCCAGAAAGTCTTGTATTTCTTGCTCATATTGTTAAGTTCCATGGAATGATAAGACCCAGGAGTTTGTTGTTTCAGGGTCCAGGTCCACCAGCCTGGTCTAGAAAAACAGAACTCCAGCCCTTATTTGGTAATGATGGGCCGAGCTGCCTCATGTGACTCAGGCACCAGGCCCTGCCACCCCCCACTCTCCCATAAAAAGTGGCTGTACTAACCCACCAGGGTCCAACCCCGCCTGGGTGAGGCCTCTGTGACGGTTTCACTTGGGGGTTCGGACTCTAGCTCGAGCTAGCACTAAATTCAGCCTTGCTTTTGCATTGAGTCTGAGTTTTGGTCATTTTTGAACTCATACCTTTCTAACAACATGTAAGACCTTGCAGCATAGAGTATTATTTGCTGGCATTTTTCTGTTTAAATATTTGGAACACGTTTTATTCTCGTCTTGGCTATACTGTTTCTTCAGTGAAGACTTCTTCATTTTAGTCTGATTGGTATACCTTTGTAGGTTATCTATATTTTCTCCTTTGCCATCTTCAACATTATTTCTTTGTCTTGAATTCTTGAAAGTTAACTACTGAATGTCTTGCTGTGGGTCTCACTTTGTTTAGGTACCATGGAGTTCTTTAGCTTTCTGGATATGTGCATTTATTTCTGTCTGTAGATTTAGAAAATCTTCCTTCATTATCTGTTTAAATGTGTTTCCTGCTTCTTTTTTTACCTTCTCTATTTCTGCTATTCCAATTAGTCTTAAGTATCTTTTCCTCATGGATTCATATAATTCTGAATGTTTTTAAAATTTTTTTTAACTTGTTCCTCTCTTTCCTTTTCTGCCTGGATTCTTTGATTATTTAGGTCTTCATGTCTGCTGACTCATTCTTCCACTTAATCTATTTAACTAACATAACTTTCCTTCTTAGTTTTTCATTTCTTATATATTATTTTTTTATATTCTGGGGCTACATTTTTTATATTGAAGTCTTCATTTTCTGTTTGATTTTGTTTCTACGTCATTCATTTGTTTTTCTGAGTTTTCTATTTCCTTGAATTTATTTCTCATGGTTATTTTGAATTCTGTTTCTGATAGGAAGAGAAACACCTCAATGTTTTTGAAATTGACTTCTGGGATTTTTTTCTTTCTCTGTGGTCTATCATTCCCCTGGGACTCTGTTTACCATTTGTTGTGTTTTTTTTTTTTTCTTCTCCCCATTAATTATTTTATATGGTGCTATTGACGTCAATAGCTGTGATGCTTCATGCGTCCAGCCTGTTGAGGTCTGTGCTGATTTCTGCTGTCCAAAGATAAGTATTCTTACTATAGGATTGTTCCTCAGACCTGAGTTCTTCCTTTTTGCTGCGGCAGGAGCCAGACTCAATGGAACTCGTGCCTAATTTTTGGTTTTCTGTGTATATTTGGGTTCCTACTACTGGTAGCTAGACATTTGTGGGAGTCTGTTTCCAGATCAAGTAGTTAGTTTCTGATACTGGTGTCTGATAGTTAGACTTTCTCTTTGGATGGTTCTAGTTTCTTTCTCTATTTTAGTGCTCTTTTAGAGTCCTGTATTTGAATATTTCATCTTTTCTCCACATTTTGAAAATTTGCCTCTATTTCTTTTTTTTTTTTATTTTTATTTTTTTTTATTTTTATTTTTATTAGTTATATTTGACATCATTTGTAGTCCCCAGGGGGTACCCACCACCATTTCA
>JAGFMF010011718.1:3359926-3374790 GCA_019455555.1 Galemys pyrenaicus | reverse complement strand
CAGGGAGCAGAACAGGCAGATCAACAGAAGTACACTGCTGAGGGGAGCAGCGGGCACAGCAGGAGAGGTCTGCTGAGCCATGTGGGTCCCCTCCCTGGCTGGCAGCAGGGATCGAACTCGTGCTACAGTGACTGCAGTTAGCTTCATAGTGCATTGCTTAACCCACTGCACCACCAGGGAGGCCTTCAGCAGGTTTCTTTTTCTCTCTCTTTAGGTTACTGTTGCCTGCCTTCTTGTTACCTATTCATGTAGTCTTTCCTCTTAAAATAATCAACTTTAATAGACATTTTTTATTGACTGTAATACCTCAAGTAGTTGACCAGAGCCTTTGTGCTTATTTAATTCTGCTTTGTAGTTCTATTTTTCTTGTGCTTTTTCTGGTCTACTACAAATTGATGTTTGATTTTGTTCATTGAAATTCATTTGGGGATTTGTTGAAATTGAAAGTTACTTAAGTTTGATGCATTTTCTTTTTTTCCTCAGCTTGCCATGGTTTGTGATGTATTTATGGAAAACTATGTACCTGGCAAACTGTCTGCAATGGGCCTTGGATATGAAGATATAGATATGATTGCTCCTCACATCATCTATTGTTCCATCACAGGTATTTTAACTCCACACCTACCTCAGTGAATTGGTTTTCAATTTTTGTTTATTTGTCTATATATTAATCCTTTGACAGTATTGGTTTTCTTGAAGTTATTCTACTTTCCCTTCCCTGCAGTCATTTTAGGTTGCTGAAAATTAAGCATTAAGGAAAAATTAGCTTATAAGACATTTTTAAATGTATTTGTCAACTATTTATACCTCTTTTGTGAAATGTCTGCTTATAGTTTTAGCCAATATTTCTATTCATGTTTTACAAACATTTACAATGTACTGTTATTAACATTTTTTTAGGTGAAATATTGATCAGGTTTAGATCACCCAGGAATTCAGCATATCCCTTCAGTATATTCAAGTGCCTTAAGCTGAGTGAAGGGTGCTACAAAGTCATCTCAATTGTTCAACCCTTGCTGGTGAATGTGAATGTGTGTATGTGTGTGTGTATGTTTAGACCAAAGGAAAAAAATCATTTTATTTGTTTTGCATATTTTATAAGCTTCCAGCTATTAAAAAGTAGTAGCTCTTAAGAAGAGTTACACTGGTATTTTTTTGTCAGGAAAATTCATTTCTATCTTTTGTTTTTGTTTATTTTCCACCAAATATTTACTGCAATCCTATGATCTGCAGGATAGTATTCTAAGGCCCAGTGATACAACAGTGAATGATGCTTATTAATTCTCTCAAGGAGATTTAAATTCTAGGGTAGAGGTATCAGAAGTAAATGAATAAACACTTTTTTGGGTTGTAATTGAATGCGATAGTGATGAAGTCTAAAGAGAGAAATAAAATGGGCTAGGGTGGGTTAGAACTAGTTTATACTGGACGATTAGAGAAACCTTTATTGGTAAGGTGATATTTGTGTAGAGACCTGAATGAATAAAGGAGGAGTGTATCACATGCATTTTAACAGGGTTTCAGGTAAGGCAACATCAAGTGTAAAGGTTGGGTATGCTTGAAGATGTATAATTATGACTGAAGCAGAGTGAATGAGGGGAACTCTAAGAGAAAAAAAATCAAGGAGATATTGTTTAGTAAAATCATCTGAATGACCTGTGAGCCATTCTTAAGGAATTTAACTTTTATTTGGAGTAAGATTGTAAGCCAAAGGAGAGGTTTTTTTTTTTTTTTAAAGGTTTTATTTATTTATGCATACAAGAACTGGGGTACAGATCGGAGGTGCAGGGGATGGTTAGAGGATCCACCAGAGACAGAATGGGGAGCAGAACAGGCAGATCAACTAAAGTATGCTGCTGAGGGCAGCAGTGGGCGAGACAGGAGAGATCTGCTACACCATGTGGATTACCTCCCTGGCTGGAGGCAGGGATTGAACTCATGCTGCAGTGTCTGCCTTTGCTCCATAGTGCATTGCTTAACCCATTGTGCCACCAGGGAGGCCCAAAAGGAGAGTTTTGAACAGAAGGATGATAATGATCTTATATTTTTAAAAGGATTACTCTAGCTATTTTGTTAATAATACAATGTAGAATACACTGGTACAAGTAGAAGAATAACAATGACGTTATTAAAATATTCCAGGCTAGAGATAAGATGGCTTGAATTAGGGCACTTGTGATAGAGGAAGTTGAAGAAGATAGGGCTGAGCTTGTTTTCAAGATAAAATAGATAGGACTTACAAATAGGTTACAGATACGTCAGAGAAAAAGTAAACTTCCTTTACTGGAAGTTTTGATAGGGAAAATGTTAGAGTTATATCTTGGACATGTCTAATCTGATATACCTATTAGTTATAAAGTGATGTCATATAAAGGATTGGATCTAAGAATTAGAAGTTTAGGAGAGATGTAAAATTTGATACTTATGATCAAATGGATGACATTGAAACCTGGTTGAGGTCATTTAAAGAGAGAATAAAGATAGATAACAGAGCATCTGAGGTACTGAGATTGATGCCCTCCAATCACTAGTTGTTTGAAAGACACAGTGAAGGAAACTGAGAAGGAATTGTCATTGAGGTAGGAGGCTAGCTTCCCGGAAGCCAAGGGAGAAAACATCTATTTACAGATACAGTTAAGTTTAAAAATGTAGAGTTTAATCATAAAGTCATAAAACATACAGTATATATGGATCTGAATTACTTGCCTAATTCATCATGCTTCTCACATTGTTTCTGTAGCTTGAAAACTATTCTTCCATCAAAGTACTCTGTCCTTTAAATTACACCTCAGATGTCATTGTTTTTTACAGTCTGTCTTGATCCCTGAAAATTGAGTTGGATGTTCTCTTTCACATTTTATATTTGTCTCTTTACTTGCTTGTCACCTCCTTTCTCCCACAGGCTCTTGTTTTATTCCCGGTTTGACATATCATAGAAAGCAAATAGTAGGGACTCAACTGGAGTTTGATGAATCAGTGAACTTGACTAAAGAGTTTATAGCTGCTAAGTGAACTTGCAACCTCACACTTTCATAAGCTACACCTTTGTAACTAACTATGGGTAAAGCCAAGAGTTCTTCCAGTTTTTGGCTTGCGATTTGACAGTCTTTATATTTTCTTCTAGTTCTCAGATCTTGTATTAACATTTTAGTTCAAAGGACCTTGGGATAGACTTTATAATTTAGTTGTTCTCAGCTAAGGAGAGGAGTATCATAAACTTTTCCAAGAGAGAATAAGGAAGTGATAGGGAGAGGTATGGATAGTCTTGTATTACCTCTCATAATTCTAAAATTCCCTACATTTATACCTCCTGACAGTCATTGAAAAACATCTATAAGTTCATTCTATTTTATTTCCTGATAAGGAAACATCTGGAATAGCTAAGGGACCTATGTCATACAGTTATTTCATGGCAGACAGGTTTAAAGCTCAGTCTTCTTGACTAAACATTAAGTCTTGTATGCTTTTCAGTTAGACACATGTCTTTGTTAAGTAATAACATGGACATTGTGACTGCAAGTCACTGAACAGCTCTACTTGAAAATAGTAGTTTTGCTCTTGTTCTTCATTTTTGTGTTTGTGGTGGAAGGCATGGACAAGTTTACTCTTCAGGGGATTTAAATTTCAGCAGATTCTTTTGGAATCAAAGATCATTTATCAATCATAAGTTTGTGTTAAATACAAGGATTGTCTCTTTTTTGGAAGTTTGATATTCTTGGTAATCAATTTTTATTTTTATATATTTTTAAAATATTTATTTATGCATACAAGAACTGGAGTACAGACCAGAGGTGTGGGTGGTAGAGCATTCACCAGAGACAGAGTGGAGAGCAGAACATGCAGACTGACTGAAACACACTGCTGAGGGGAGCAGCGGCCAAGGCAGGAAAGGTCTGCCGCACCATGTGGGTCACCTCCTGGGACGGTGGCAGGGATTGAACTCAAACTGCAGTGGCTGTGGTTTGCTTTACAGTGCATTGCTTAACTCATTGCGGCACAACGGAGGCCCCCCAATTTCATTTTTTAATTAACTGATTAATCTGTCTAAAGTTGCACATGCTATAATTGTAGGATTTTCCTGGTATTTCCCTACATTATTATTGTCTTGTCATGCTGTCCAAGTTTAAGCAGTCTATTCTCACTTACATATTGGCCCTATTGCTTATGAAAGTAATATTAAAATGGTTGGGGGGTTTACTTTAATGCACTCTAGAAGTTGTGTGGTTGAGATTGCCTCAGTCTGTGAAATCTAGTCTACATGAAAAAATGCTAGGTAAGTGAGGAAGGACCTGATTTTTATTAACAGGGTTCTTTTATCATTTCAGGGGGTGATGAATATGAACACTAGGGGGCAGTGTTTAAAAAGCTATATAATTCTTTAGAAATTATTTTTTGAGAAAATTGTAGTATTTCTTGTGTATCAACTGGGTAGAAAATGGGTAGTGAGAATATGTGAAAGAATATATTTATATTTTTGAGTAGTCTGTTTTTAAAGTGACCATTGTATACCTCATTGTACTTTTAGAAGGATAATGATATTTTCCTAAACAATTTAAAGTTGTACCTTCTTTCCTTTTTCTCTTCTGAATGATATTTATTATAAAAATTTAGCAGTAAAACTCCTCTCTACCACAAGTAAAAATATTTGTTTTTCTTCTTGTTAACTTCATTATGATTTCTTTCTGAATGGATAAACATTTTTTAACTAGCTTAATTTTTGTGGTAGGAAAATTGGGTGTGCCCTTTAATAAAATAAAATTTCATGAATGTTTTATAAAGAAAGTACCTTTTTTAAATTGTGTGAAACCCCAGTGGAATTTTCTTAATCTCTATTCTTGTAGAGACAAATTGAAGGATTTCCGTAAGTCCTTTATGAGGGAACTCAGGACTCAATTCAGAGAGATTATTACAGAGATTTAGACCCACCCTTTGGTTTTAAATAGAAAAAGCCTGAGAATGCAGTTTTATACAATGATGGAATAACTTATGTGAACACATAGATAAGAGAGTTTTAAGGAAGAACATGGTGGGAAGATATATCCTGTTAAATATAAATACTAATTATACAACCATAATAGTAAGACAGGGTAATATTAGCACAAGGACAAAGAAATAGATCAACAGAACAGAATAGTCTCAGAAACATACTGGCATATGTATGGAAACTTGTGTTCATTTTTTTTCTTTTGGCTTTAGCACACACTATTAAAGGATAGATTATGAGTTAATCAATGGTATAACAATTGGCTGTCCCTACGGAGAAATATAAAGTCAAACTCAGGGTTTATCTTATACATTAAGATATTCCAGGTGGACTTATGACTTAACTATAAAATAAAACTTTAAAGCAATCAGGAAAATATAGAAGGACATATCTTTATGACCTTAGGGCTTAGGGAAAAATATAGACAACATGAAAACTAGAATCAAAAAGGAAAAAATGGATAAACTTGACTACTTACTAACATTAAAAATTTTCATCTGTCAACAGCCACTGTAATAAGTAAGAAGACAAATCACAGTCTTGGAAAGTAACTAACAAAGGATTGGTAGTGAAACTAGATTAAAAAAATTCAAATATAAAAATAATAATTCAAATGATCAAATAGAAAAAAGAGGAACAATTTAGCAGAAAATTAGACAGGCTCCAAAAAAGGCCAGCAAAAAGTTACATATCCTTTAGATACATGAAAATTAAAAAAAATATTCTATTTGAATGTAGGAGTTGGGCAGACATTTAAAAGTTTGGCAATACTCAGTGGACCGAATTTACCAATGAAAAGACAAACATTTCTGATTAGGAACAGAATTGAACACTGCTGCTGCTTCTAAGAAATTGCACCTAAGTTTTAGAGACAAACATTGTGTTGGAAAAGTCATGACATATTTTTCTTTGAAAAATGTATAAAAATTGAATCATGACTTTTCTGGCAACTCAATAGATAAAAGTAAAGAGTAGAAAATGATTTATATACAAATGACACTGAAAGGAAGGCAGGAACAACTATAGTTATATCAGCTAAAAGACTTCCAGTTCAAAAAAGGGATGAACAAGGGACAATCTATCAGGAAGGCGTAGCACTCATTAGTAAGTATATACTTACCAAATGAAGGTGCACCAAAATAATTAGACAGTTACTTTTGCATCTGAAAACAAACACTGGAGAAAATACATATGTGGTTGGAGACTTCAACACCCCACTTTACCAATGGACAATTCAGTGAGAGGGAAAATAAAAAGAGGCACAATTGCCCTAAACAAAGATCTAGACAACATGGAATTAACAGACATTTATAGGGCACTGCACCCCCCCAAAACTGAATGTGCATTCTTTTCAAGTGCACATGTATCATTCTCAAGACATTCCAGCTGAGTCACAAACAAATATTAACAAATATGTGAAGAGTGAAGAAGAGTGAAATCATACCAAGATCTCCCTGACCATAACCATAAAGGGTATTAAGCTACAAAAAAAAAAAAAGTCAAGGAAATATTTCAATTTGTGGAGACTGAAAAATACACTACTGAAAGATCACTGGATTAATGAGGAAATAAAAGAAGAAATAAGAAAATACCTTGAGGCAAATGACAGTGAGGACACAACCTTCCAAACATATGGGTAATAACAAAAGCATTACTAAGAGGAAAATACATAGTTATATAGAAACGAAAGAACCCAAAGAAATAATGTAATCGCTCATCTCAAGGGTCTAGAAAAAGATAAAAAGAGCTAAAAGCAAGCAGAAGAAAGGAAATAAGAAAAATTAAAGCAGAGTCAAATGAAATAGAAGTCAAACTGTTCAAAAGATCAATGAAACCAAAGTTTCACTAAAATAGATAATCCCATAGCCAGGTTCATAATGAAAAAGGGGGAAAACTCAAATATATATACAGAAACAAGTTTAACACTTTAGATGAGACAGGAAAATTCTTAGAATTATATGGTCACCCACAGTTGATCAAAGAGGAAATAGAAAACTTGAGCAAACCATTTACAAGCAAGGAAATTGAAACAGCAAGTAAAACTCTTTTGTGAAAACAAGCCCATGACCAGATGGTTTTATAAGCAAGTTCTACCAAACTTTCAAAGATGAGTTAATACCACTGCTGCTCAAACTCTTTTAAAAATTAAAGAAAGGGTACTTCTGAATAAATTCTATGAGGTCAACATCAAATTGATACTGAACCAAACAAAGACAACACTAAAAGAGAAAACTACAAGCCAGTCTCCCTAATGAACACAGATGCTAAAATTCTCAATAAAATCTTTGCATACCAGATTGAACAATGCATTAAAAGCAATATATACCATGACCAAGTGGCATTTATTCCAGGGGCACAAAGATGGTACAATATCTAAGTCAGTCAACATAATTCACCACATCAACAAAAAAGAAGGGTAAAAACCATGTAATCATATCAATAGATACTGAGAAAGCATTTGATAAAGTTCAACATACATTTTGGAGATACTTGGGAAAAAAACTGAAAGCCTTTTCACTAAGGTCCAGTACTCAGCATTACTATTCATCATAATACTGAAGTCCTAGCTAGAGCAATTAGGAAAGAGAAAGACATGAAAGGAATCCAAATTGGAAAGAAGAAGTAAAGCTACTGTTTGCAAATGATAATGTATATAGAAAACCCTAAAAAAACCACAGAAAATTAATTAAAAGAATAAACCAGTAAAGTGCAGGACACAAAATCAATATGCAAAAATCAGTTGCTTCTTATATGCAAACAATCAGCCTCATGTAAAGAAATTAAGAAAACCATCCCAAATTTAAAAAAAAATATATACTTGGAAGTCAGCCTAACAAAAGAGGTAAAGGACCTATACAAGGATAATTATAAAACATTGTAAAAGAAATAGAAGACACAAAGAAATAGAAAGGTATTCCCTGCTTATGTGCTGGAAGAATCAACATTATCAAAATGGCCATCCTACCCAAAGTAATTTACAGATTCAATGCAATTCCAATAAAAATATCCATGTTGTTCTTTAAAGAAATGAAAGAAATATTGCTGAAATTCATATGGAATCACAAATGATCCTGAGTAGCCAAAGCTCTCCTGACTAAAAAGAGGAATAATAAGGCTAAAAAGAGGACTAATGCACTTCCAGATTTCAAATTACACTAAAAGCAAATATAATAAAATCAGAGTGGTACTGGAAAAATATGGTGTTTCTGAAGTTTATGTCGGAAAAAGCAGGAAAAGCTTCTCTTACAGAAAGGAGCTTTACTTTCCGACAACAAGGAAAACATAAAACTAAAAAGCTTCTGTACAGCAAAAGAGATAGTAATCAAAATAAGTGGATACCCCACTGAGTGGGAGAAAATATTTATTTGGACATCTGATAAAGGGCTGATATGAAAGATATCTCATGAGATCATACAACCCAATTAAATCAACCCATTCAAAAAGATGGCAGAAGAGCTAAACAGACGCTTCTCCAATGGAAATGGCAACAGGTATATGGAAAAATGTTCAGCATTTATTATTATCACAGCAATTCAAATCTAAACCACAATGAGATATCACCTCACATCAGTGCACATAGCCCGTATTACGAGTACCAGAAATAAGTGCTAGTGAGGATGTGGAGAAAAGGATTCCTCTTATATTGGTGGTGGGAAGGTAGATTGGTCCAGCCCAGAATTCATTACAGGATATTGTGGAAATTCCTCAAAACACTAGATATGGATCTGCTACATGACCCAGTTATTTAACTCCTAGGAATCTGCCCAAAGAACACAGTACTTGTTTACAGTAGCCAAGATATGGAAACCACCTAAATGCTCCCAAACAGATGAATGGTCAAGATTACAATGGAATACTACTCAGTGATCAAAAAAGATAAATTCATGCCATTTGTGACAGCATGGATGTGTACTGGATTAATGAATCTCAGTATTTCCATGTTGTTTTAACTCCTCTTTTGTTTCTGATTCTGTTTCTTAGAACTTTCTCCCTGAGTTTAGCTATTGTTTTGTCATTTTGTTATTTTTTCTAAGGAACCAGCTTTTGATTTCACTGATCTTTTGGACCTTTTTTTTTTTTCTATTTCTTTCCTTCTCCTGGCTTTGTTTTTCTCTTTTTCTAGATTTTTAAGGTGAACTGTAGGGTTATTCATTTGAGAGCTTTCATGTTTATTAATGTGTCTGGATTGCTATATTGATCCTTGCTAGTGCTGCTTTTGCTGTGTCCCATAAATTCTGAAAAATGTGTTTTCATTTTCTTCAGGTAATTTTTAATTTCTTCTTTGATTTCCTTGTTAACCCAATGATAAATCAGTAATGTGTTATGTGAAAGGCTTTTCCTGCTTTCTTTTTTCTTTTTATTGCGGTTTACTTCCAGTTTGATACCATTATGAGCCGAGGAAATTCTTGATATAATTTCAGTCTTTATGAATGCCTTGACTCTTGTTTTGTCACCCAACATTTGATCTATCCTGGATACTGTTCAAGGGGCACTTTGGGAGAATCTGTACTCAGCTACTTTGGTGCACAATGTCCTGTAAATGTTTATTAAGCCCATTTCTCATTTAACAGTATTGTTTAATAATATAGTTTCCTTGTTGATTTTCTGTCTGGTTGATCAATTCTTTGGTGGAAATGGTAATAGGTATTGAAATTTCCTACTGTTGTGTTGCTTCCAAAGTCTGATTTTAGAATTAAGAGTTTTGAAGGCCCTTCATTTGGTATATATTAATGAATGGTATGTCATCCCAGTATGTTGATCCCTTAATGATTATGTTTTGTCTAACTCTATCTCTTGTTACCATTTTATAGCTGGAAGTCTATTTTATCTGATGGAACTATGTCTTTCCCTACTTTTTAAATTTTTTTTGGTCGTGTTTCCTTATAGATTTGTTCACTAACCTTTTGCATTGAGCCCATGTTTATCTTTAGAGCTCAGATGGGCCTTTAGGAGATAGTGGAAAGCTGGTTTTGGTTCTAATCTAACTGGCATTCTGTGATCTTTGATTGATTAGCTCAGTTCATTTGCATATAGGGTGATTATTGATATATGATTATTATTTTAGATGGATGGGAAAGATGTGCAGATAATATAGAGTTCCTATATAGTCTTCACCCAACTTTCTCTAATGTGGCCAATACATTTGTCAAAACTATGAAATTAACGTTGATGCAAACTGTTCAAACTACAGATTTTATTCGTATTTGATAAATATATTTTTTCTGCCCCAGAGTCCATTACTGGATATTGCATCATGTTTACTTGTTGTGCTTCCTTAAATTTCTCCAATCTGTAGCAGTTTTTCAGTCTCTTTGTTTTTATGACCTTAATGATTTGAAGAGCGCTTATCAGATATTTTGTAAAATGTTCCTCACTTTGGGTTTGTCTGAATGTTTTCTTATGATTAAACAGGTGGAACAGGTTTTTGAGAAAAATACAGTGTTGAAGAGCCTTTCTTATTGCATCATGTCCGGAGGCACGTGATATCAATATGACTTATCACTAAAGATGTTAAATGATCTCTTAGTTAGGGCAATGTCTGTCATCTTTCTCCATGATAAGTTCACTACTTCTCTGTTTTTGTACTACATGGTAACCTAGTCACTCTATCCAATTTGCTCTCAAGTAAAGGAGAATTAAGCTACACTTCAGATTGGAATTTATAGATATTTGTAGTTATTTTGAAAGAAAGATTTATCCCCTCATCTCTGTGTCTCCATTTTTTTATTCAGTTATTTATTTTTTATCAGTATGACTCATGCTTATTTATTTTATTCTTGCAGCCCACTACTACTGTTATTTATTTTGCTCCTAAAATTTCTTAGCTTTGGTCATTTTTGCTTATTGGTTACTCTTTTTTTTTTTTTTTTTTTGGTTACTCTTTTATGTTAGATTCTTTTCTCTTCCTCCTCCCTGCTTCTCTCCTTGAGATGTTGATAGCATTTCTTTACCTTTTCGCTCTAAGACATGCTCATCTTGTATTTTCCTTGCCTCAGCCCTATGTATACAATTAATGTGCTTTTATATCAACATTATCTCATTGAATCTCCAAGATAGCCTTGTGAAGGTAGATAGATATTACCTACAATTTATAAATTTTGAAGCTTAAGTCATATAGTAATTGGCATAGTCAAAATGTAAACACAGCTGTTTGAACCAAAACTTTGGTGCCACAGTTTAAACATGTTCCCATAACCCTTTTCCCTCCTTCAGTCTCTTCTGTCACTGTGAATACAGCAATGAACAAAATAGAAAAAAATTCTTGGCTCTTTGGAATCTATATTGTAGTGGGCTAATGACAGTAATTATTGAACATATTAAGTGTTAGACATGGCTCATCTACTTTACATGTGTTAATTGATATACTCTTTTCAACAGCCTTCCGAGGGAACTTCTGTTATAATTAATAGTTTCTGACAAGAAAATTGAAGTACAAAAAATTATCACTTGTCTGGGTTGCTCTGATAGTAAGCAGTGGGGCCAGACTTTGAAGTAGGTTGTCTCACTAGTTCGGCCTTTATTATATGCTACATATACTGTACTGCATGACCTTCTGTGAGGAAATGGAACTTCAAGAGGTCGGTTGCATGTGTACACTACATGTTTAAGTCATGTAGTGTTCAAATCAATCCCATTTCAGTTGTCTTCTGCAGAAATTCCTAAACTTTAGGCATTTGAGGGATACAGATGCAGGTTTCCCCCATTTTTATATTGTTTATTTTTTTGTCAGGATTGGGAAACATAATTGTAATGTATAAACTCTGTTATTGACTGGAAGCCCTTGGAAATTTTAAAATGAGGTTATTGGTATTTAGGTGTCAGTAGTATGGGCTGGGTGAAGGGATTTGGAGTTGTGGAAGTATTTTTTGTGAGTGATGTTGTGGTTCTAAACTGGGAATTTGTTAAAGTAGAAGAATTTGATAAAAAGGAGGGAATATGTATATCTATGAGATAATTCAGAGGTAAAATGGATAGTCTTGCTGTGGGGAATGAGGTAAAGGACTGATTTTTAGGGTATATCAGAATTAGTCTTTTTTTTTTTTTTTTTTTTGTTCTGGGCCATATTATATTTTGGTATTTGTAATAAAAATTATGCAGAACTTTTAGGATACCAAAAAATAATGATTAATCAAAGAGTTTCATGTGTCATTTATTTGTTATCTAATGGAAATAGGATTTGCATTAGATGCCTAGGATTTGGTACTTCTTTGCTATAAATGGTTCTGTATTTTGGAACTGATGTCTCTCCACTGTTAAGTAGAGGTACACAGTCCAGGCATTTAGGGAAGTATCTTGCAATGGTTACCTTTATTAAGGTAGAGTTTTTGATCAAAAACAAAATTTGGGTATAGTTTCCATCCACTGAAAGTCTGCTCCACTTTCTTTACTTGTCTTGGGAAGCAGAGGTATTTTATGAAGAATCTTCATTTTGTCTCGGTGTAGATATACAAATAACTTACAAGAAAGCATGAAGGGATGTTACTGGCTAAATTTGGTCAAGAAATGTGTTGTAATTTACTTGTAACTTCGTTATGTAAGAAGGAGAAAAGGAGTATAGGGCAGTCAGAATGTTTAGACCAATGTAAATATGTTCCTGATAGGATAGTCTATTCTGCCCACTTGGATGCTGATAATCTCTCAATGTTATATTGAATTGAAATTGTTTATTGAATTTGTATCTGAATTTAGCAGCTGTTTGTTGCACCTAGGTTTTTAGTTAGTTGCTTTAATTGCCATCCTATGATTAAGCTAGGGCCATAGATATCATTTGAAGTCTGTCCCCCTCCCCTGTCAAGTACCACAACATGAATTACTTCCAGATTTAATTTTATCTCCCTTCCTTCTTACACAGTGCATTTCCTTTTGTATCAAAACTACCCAGCTTATTATGCACATTTTCCGACACTCTTCTAACATCTTCTTTGTTGTGTACTAGGAAATTTTTAATCTAAATGTCTGTAGAAATAGAAAAGTGCATGAGGCATATAGATGACTCAACATCTGGTTTTGGGAAGCTATCAACTTTTTTTTTTTTACATTAACAAGTTTATGGAATTTAGAATTAATAACTAAGACAGGGTGCCCTTGGAAAATCTTGCATTTGTGGGCAGAGACATTATCTTGTAGTAATCCATTTGGGAAATGGGTTTGAGAAAAGGTCGCTAGCGTACCTTGAGTTGGTTTTGCATGGCTAGGGAGTTCCATTCCAAGAAAATAATGTGCGCAATATAAAAGAAAGGAATGAAGAAAGTGATGCTCTGCAAAATATTTTGTTTTGTTGGGAATTACTACTTTGAAATGGTAATTCATTCAAGATACTTATTAAGGACTTTATTAAAAGAATAGAGGGAGTCTGACTCCTATCGCTCCAAATGAGAAAAAAATGTTGCAATTGGATGAATAATAATGATCAGTCATCTCAGTTATAAAACTCAGTTACCTTGTCATTTTGAGAAGTTGTAACCTAGTCCTGTCTGTGGAGATCTTCCACATATGAACCTTTCTCCACCAGGTTTGTTGGCAGTAGGAGTGGTGGCGCTATTATTTGAATGTTTAAAACAGACAAAACAAAACATAAAAACTCCTTATTAGCAAAGGACTGAAAAAACTTAATGTAGAAATTAAAATAGACTTTGTAAACAAATCTTCTTGACTTAATTTTTTTTTGCCTTAGGTGTCTATTTTTAAATAGGACCTTGTAAAATAAGAAAGTGTACCCTAATCACTGGTATACTTTCCTTAGCATAGGAATATGTGGAAAAGATTTTCTTTTCTATTCATTAAAAGAATGCCTATATTACACTGGTCTAGAATAAGATGCATTTAATTTTATCTCAAGAATTTGCTTCTTTTTTTTTAAGATTTATTTATTTATGCTTACAAGAGCTGGGGTACAGGTCAGAGTCATGGGAGGTGAATGGATTCACCAGAGACAGAGTGGGGAGCAGAACAGGTAGATAGACCAAAATAACACTGCTGAGGGGAGCAGCGGGCGAGGCAGGAGAGGTCTGCTGTGCCATGTGGGTTCCATCCCTGGCTGTGGATTGACCTCGTGTTGCTGTGCTGCTGATACTTCACAGTGCAGTGTCCAACCTGCTGCCCCACCAAGGAGGCCCTCAAGAATTTGCCTCTGATTCTCTCTACCAATAATACTTTTATTGGGAATTCTTAACCTAAAATGCTATGTGATGTTATCTTTCCTTTAAAGTTTTTTCCCCCAGTTTCGATTTTTTTTCCATTTTTTTATTTTATTAATATATATATATATTTTTATTAGTTATATTTGACATCATTTGTAGTCCCCAGGGGGTACCCACCACCATTTCACCCGTGCACCATCACCTCAGTCCCTTGTGCACCCTCTGGCATCTTCCCCGTCTTTGCCCTCCTCCCTTCCCCTCTCTGTCGCCATCTTTTTCCCCCTTCTCTCCAGTTTCGATTTTTATCAAACCTCTTCAAGGTATTTTAATGAAATATTGAGAGAAAACATATTGATTGGCTCTCTGCTGCCATAACTTAGACATTAGAAGAATAAGTTTTGATACATTCCCTGATATTTCTTCAGTCACTAATGATATTCCCAAAACATTCCAGATACTTATTTGCTTCTGGTGCAAACATAAAGTTGGCTTTTAACTTGAGTATATTAGGAGGAATTTTGGTATTGCTTCATGATTTTGTAATGTCTGTTACCAAGTACTTTTAGGCTATCAGACCATCGGGTTCAGTGATAGTCCCTGTGTGAGAATGGAGAAACATCTCCAAAGATGTCACTGATGTGTATGTCATGTAGGGTTTTGCCTACTTTTTCTTCTAGATATTTTATGGTTTCAGGTCTTATGTCTAAGTCCCTAATCCATTTTGAGTTGATTTTTGTGCA
>JAGFMF010011718.1:3316194-3358265 GCA_019455555.1 Galemys pyrenaicus | reverse complement strand
TGTACTCTCCCGTTTTTTCTTTGTTAGCCTAGCTAGGGGTTTGTCTATTTTGTTTATTTTTTCAAAGAACCAACTTTTAGTTTCATTGATCTTTTGGATCTTTTTCTTCTTCCATATCTTTGTGGTTTGATTCTGGGGTTTTATTTTCTCTCTGTGGTTATTGTATGCTTTCCTGGCTATTTGTAATTTTCTTTTTCCCCATTGTTTGCTTTGGGTTTGGTCTTCTTGAGATTTTTCTGGGCATTTGCTTGATGGTGGGCACAGCTACTGGGATCTTATAGAGTTTGAGGTGCTATATCCTCCACTGAAGTACTCCTGAGCCTTGTTTTGGTGTTTGGGAGGGCAGGGAGGATACTTGGTCAAGAGGCTGAGTCACTGGTACCTTGCCTTCCTCAGGAGTGCTGGTTCAGAGCCTGTTTCTGGTGGCCAGGACACACAGAGGGTTGCTGAAGATCCCTGATATAGAGGGTGATCCTATGCAGCCCATACTGGAGCTTGAGTCTCCTCCCAAAGTGGTGATGGCTGATTGCTGATTACTGAATGGTATGCAATTCCAGGTGCAGCTGGGGATCCACAGTGAAAAGCTAGACCCTGAAAATCCTCCATGGCGCCTTGTGTCTGGTTCCGAGTGTCTGGTGGCTGACCATTAAGTGGGATGTACTTTCTGTGTATGGCTGATGACTGGTGGTGAAAAGTTAGGCCCTTGTATATTGATTGAGTATATGCGAGTGTGTTTTTACATGGATGTGGGTATAGTTAAAGTCACTTTTAGCAGGGTTCATTGCATAATTACTAAAAACTTTACAATTGTAGACTCTTATTTGGATGGAGGTAGTTTTGAAGAATTAAAAAAAATGTTTCTCATTAAAAGTGTTTATGATGGGCAAAACAGCATCTTGATACTTAGTACTCCTAACTCTTGTCAATCCTATAAAAACATCTATTTTGATAGTTTATGCCAAGAATATCATAGGTGTGCATGAAATACTATTCGTTCCAACAATATGCACCCATCAAGTGACAAGTGTATATTAACTTTCTTTTATCTGCTCAATGTTATGTTAGCTAATTGAGGTAAATAAAGGGGAACAAATGTCAAAGAAAACACTTTTATATGACAGAAAAATACTTTTGTTCAGAGTGTTTTGCTACATCTCAATACTGCTTAACCTGTAATTTTATCAATCTTTTCCGATTGGGAATATATACTTATTAATATTATGTTTCAACTGTTTTCGATGCTATACAACTAATCAGTTTTGCTGTTTCTCTGTGTTAGAGAATGGGGGGTAGTCTATTTTCAGAAGTTTTTGAATAGCGAACCATATTAAGTCACATTTTTGGTCTTTGAACAACTCATGAAATGTTGATATTCATGGACATATTTCATAAAAGTAATCATATAGTAATGAGTGGCAGCCTACAATTATTACTTATAGAAGCACATTACATAGTTGTGAATTACATTACAAAGCTTTGGCTAATCCCTTTAGTCTCTCAGAATCTCATTTTTCTCAGTAGTATTTAAAAAAGAGAGTAAAAATAGTCTCATTTATTTCTTATGTAACTTAAATGAGAAAGCATATATAAAGCACCAGCATGGTTCTTGGAACATAGTAAATGTTTTGTATATGTTAAGTGTTATTTATTATTTTACCTTATTAGTTAAGGTCCTTGGGTTAAATGTTTGTTTTATTAGTTAGCAGGTTTGAAGGGCGTTCGCTTGCTGTGTTGAAATTTACAAGAATCACATTAGAATCCTGCTTAGATTAGTTTTTTACAATCTTGCCTTAAAAATACTTATAAGGTAGGAATCTGTACTTTGAGGAAAAAAGAAACAAAAAAACCCCAAAATGAAAAAAAAAACCCAAAACAACAACAACAACAAAAAACCCACCAAAATAAGTGAGAATTTAAATGGTTATAATAGGAAAGGAGGTCAAATCCTATTAAGTGGCAGGTATAATTGTGGGAAGTTTTCAGTGTAGTAGGATGGGTTTTTCCTAATGTCTGTAGAAAGTGTTGGGTGACAACCCTCCAGAATATAATACTGGTCCATTTGCTGAATATGTCTTATTTAGTTTCACAGTTGAGGAAAGATATATGATAAAGGAAATGACCACAAAATAAAACACACAAATAAAAAAAAAAAAAAAAAACCAAGACAACAACCCAAAGTTAGTGGAGAATAGGGTCTTAAATTTGTTTCCCAATTAACCATATAAAGTAGGAATGGCTAAGAATATCCTTTAAAACAGAACAGAATTCTCCTATTCAGATGAAGGAGAAGCATACTGAAAACCTGAAATCTTGGAGTATTGTAATTTTTTTATTGATTGACTTTGGACAAGTCATTTAACCTCTGTAGACCTCATTTGTAAAGCAAAAATTTTTGCCCTAGAGTATTTAGCTCTGATATTCCTTGGTATTAAACTTTAGATCTATAAATGAAGTTTATGTAACATTAAAATTTTCTTATTTTTTCAGATTGTGGAAGATTTAAAGTCACCTAAACATAGAGAAAGTTATATAGTGTCTCTTGATGTACATATTGCCAAGACAAATGCTGATCAATTTGCAACCACTTTTATTTTGTCTTTGATCTTTCATATTGTGCTTTCCAAGAATTATTTATTCTCAGACTTCATTAGTTTGTTGTTCATTTGGTAGTGCAACTTAATAGCTCCACATGTGCACTTTGTTGTTTCTAGTCTTTTTGATAAAGATCAATCTCATGGGAGTGAGGTAATATCTCATTTTAGTTTTGATTTGCATTTCTCTTATAATAAGTAATGTTGAACATTTTTTTTCATGTGCTTGTAGGTCATCTGAGTGATTTTTAGAGAAGTGTCTACCTTTATCTTTTGTACGTTTTTTATCATTTTTTTCTTATTTTATTGTTTTCCATTTAAATTTATATATATAAATTTATAGTTTATATCTATTACATATAAGATATATAATACATATACATATATATGTGTATATATACACATCACCATTGTCCCTTATGCTCTTTGTTCCCTCCCCTTCCCCTTCCCGTGAAGAATGTCTCTGATTTATAGTTGCCTGTTAATTTATTTATTATTGTTATTTTCCCCTGATCCCTTATTTTGTTTCCTTATAATTCCTCCTATAAGTGAAACCATCTTGATATTTTTCTTTTTCCTTTTGACTTATTTCATTGAGCATTATCCCTTCCAGCTCCATCCCAGTTGCTTTTGATTGCTGAGTTGTATTCCATTGTATATCCGTATACCACATCTTTCTGATGAAGTTATCTATTTCAGGGGTTTTTCTTTCTGATTGTTGATTTGTTAGAGTTATTCATTAATCACTTGCCAAATGTGTAATGTGAAAGTATCTTCCAGTCCATAGACTGCCCTTTTATTTTTGTGGTGTTTTTTTTCCCAAGGGACAAATGCTTTTCAGTTTGATATCATTCCATTTATTTATTTTTGCTTCTTTCCCCTTTTGATAGAGTTGGGTCCCTAAATACATCTGTGTGGTTGATATCCAGAATTATATCACATGAGTTTTCTTTATGCATTTTATTGTTTGAGGTCATATATCTAATCTTTAGTCCATTTTGAATTTTTGTATATGAACTTGAGCTGGGATCTAGTTTCATTGTTTTTGCATGTGGCGTCCCAAGTTTCAAAAACAACTTGTTAAATAAGCTCTGTTTTATTCGCTTTTTGGTCATGTTTCTTTCATCAGATTATCTGACCGTATTTTTGTGGATTTACTTCTGGGCTTCCTATTTTATTCCAGTGGTTTGTATTTCTGTCATCCCCACCTAAATATAGTACTGTTTTGATTACTGTCTCTTTGTAGTATGAAATCAGGGAGTGATTTCAGTGATACTTTCAATTTTCTTCTTTTTTCCTCAGGATTGGTTTGTCAGTTTTGGGCTTTTGTGTTTCTATACAAATTTCAAAGTTGTATTTTCTTGAATAATGTCATTGGAATTTCGATAGGTATTGTGTTTAATCTGTAAATTGCTTTGGGTAATGTGGTCACTTTAACAGTGTTTGTTTTTCCAGTTCGTGGATGTGGAATATCTTTCCTTGTTTTTTGAGGGGGGTGTGTGTTTTATTTACTTTAAGAGTGTCTTATAGTTTTTGATGTATAGGTCTTTCACTTCCTTTGTTAAATTTATTCCCAAATATTTCATCCTTCTTGGTGCAGTTTTCAAAGAACTAACTTTTTTTGGTAAAGATTTACTTATTTATGCATACAAGAACTGGGGTACAGACCCACATTTTTACTTTTCCCTCTTTCTCCTAATCTCCTATTTTTGGTTTTGGTGTTTTTCTGCTTGTAGTTGGGTTTACTTTCACTTAACAGAGTTTCTTTTAATATGTCCTTTTTTTATAGATTTATTTAATTATGCATACAAGAACTGGGGTACAGGCTAGAGGTATGGAGGGTGAAAGGGTTCATCAGAGACAGAGTGGGGAGCAGAACAGGTGGATTGACTGAAATACACTGCTGAGGGGAGCAGTGGGCAAGGCAGGAGAGGTCTGCTGTGCCATGTTGGTCACCTCCTTGGCTGGGGATCGAACTTGTGCTGCAGTGTTTAACCCCTTGTGCCACCAGGGAGGCCCATTTTAATATTTTTTTCTAGGCTAATTTAGTGGAGATGGATTCTTTTTATGGTTGTCTGTGTAGCTCTTTATTGTTTCTTCAGTTCTGACAGCCTAAATGGATTATTGGTTCTGGGCCTTTAATTTTCAGCACTTAAAACTTTCTGCTACTTTTATTTTCTCTTCTCTTTTTGAAATGCCTGTATTGTGAATATTGTCACTTTTAATGTCACCCTATACACGTCTTAGGTTATCTTCATTTTTAAAAATTTAACTTTCTTTTGTCCACTTTATACTACTCCTTAGCACTTGATAATTCTGTCCTTTGCGTCATTTAACCTACTGTTATGCCTCTCCATTGTATTTTTTATTGATGTAACATTGGTTTGCAACACTGTATATGATTAAAAACCATAGGATCACACCTCTTAGTTGCGAATCACCATACCACAACCACACTAAGGCACCCAGAGCTTTTTTTTTTAAATTTAGCTCTGATTTCTTTTTGGAACTTCCTATATTTTCTTATATGTGTTGTAGTTCTCATTTTATTCTCCCAATTTCAAATCATTGAAATTGTTGCTTTGAAGTCATTTTCAGGTATTTTACTTAGCTCATTTGCATTAAGATTTTTCCTAGTGTTTGTTTTGATCATCAATTGGAGCAAATGCCTCTGTCTCCTCCTTTTGTCTGGTACTTTGTATTTACTTATATGGATTGGCATAAACAACTTTCTTTCTTACTCTTATATAATGACCTTGAATATGGATTGAAGCTTGCAGTGTATAGATGAAGGACATTGGCCTAGGATGTTGAACTCTCTGTTGCTGTACAGGTGGAAGCCTTGTCACCTTTCAGGATAGGTAGAGCTGAAGACCCAGCCTAATGCAATATCCTGTGAGCATTATGAGTACTGTGTGGGGATTGTGGAGTATGAAGTGAGGAGATTTCTGTTGTAGAGTGTCAAGGCACTTGCTTCCCTTGGGTTTAACTAACCTCTTAATTATGATTGCATGAGTGGTATTCTACGAATATTCTAATTGCTTTTTTGGGTGGGAGTTCATAGTTTATAAGCTGTATGTCAAATGGATTTGATTGCAAAAGGTTATACCTTTGAAAAGCTGTGTTGAATATTGTGGGAGGTGTGAAAACAAAAGCACTGGAGTGTGGCATTTAAATATAGAAGGGAAGAAAAGTTAGACACAAGAAGAAAAATTAGTTAAACCAGGAACTGTTAGACTAGATAGTTCAGGGGAAATATTAAAGCGTAATAGGTCTTTTCTATTTAGTTTCTTCTCTCATATTTTTCCTTAAAAATATGGAAATACATGTTTAGCTTTATAGTGAAAAGCCACAAGATGGCGAGATTGTTCCTTAAAGTTAATGAGAGAGAGTAAAGGAGAGAGAAAGAGAGATAGACAGACACACACACATACACACACGGGGAATTTCAGATTTCCTTCTCTTTAATTTTTCTTAAACTTTTGAATACAAAATAGAAATAATATACCTAAATTTTCCTCAATTTGCATTTTGATCATAGTTGTTTTTGCAGTTATATAGCTGAAAATAAAACCAAAAGAATTATCTGGATTTCATGCTTGCTATTTTTTTTCAGCTCTTCATCAGATTGGTAATAAATAATTCATGCTTCACATTACCACCAGAGTAATCTTTGCAAAATATTATTTTGATAGTTTCCTGTTTTAAGCTTTCTGTCTATTTACACACATTTTTGTTGAGAGTACAGGTAGTCACTACTCAAATAGTTAAGTGTGTGGTTAAAGGGGGAATGATATTTGATTCTTATTATATGCACTAATAAATGTGCCTTGCTATCAGCTTCTTTAAAATGAGCAAGTGCAAGGTTCCATGTACAAAACCTGAATTTTTATGATTTATTAAATAACATAATTGCAAATTTAGAATATTTATTCTAATCATTTTGATATATCTTAAGGCAGTTTTCATTTTGTTATTCTCAATATTTCATGAGAAGAACAAACATTGTTATATTGATTGATGCATATATATTAGCTAGCTGTAATTAACTTTCAGTTTAAAGTACATTTAAGTTTGCTGTCCTATCAAATAGAATTCATGTAAGATATCTATGCAATAAATGTGAATATTTCCACTTTACAGATGAGGACATTGTGGCTCAGAGAGATAAAATGAATTGTCAAAGTTTAGTAGTTGGTAGAACTATAATTTAAATCCAGGTATTTTCTTATTCACTGTGCCATACTGTCTGCATGAGGGTAACTATGTTTCTCTGTAATAGAAATACTTGAAAGTTGTAATTTAAAGCAATGCTTTCTCTTTGCTGTAAACTTTTATCACAGGGCAACTACTGTGGTGCACTTTTATTTTGCAAGTTGTTTGTTTCTCTAAGAATATATTCCTGCAGGTCTCTGTTTAGATTCCATTTAGAGTTGAGCTGCTGGTGAGGGGACTTGTTTTGTCCCATAAGAGGGATTAGTGCTTCAGGCCAGAAACTGACCACCTGATTTTCCAAATTAGAGTGGCTCTTAATTCCTTCTTGTTCAGGTAATAGGTGGTTCATGGAGAATATGTTCTTGCCATAGAGGGACTTCCTCCAGTAGGCTTTTTTTATACTCTGGATACTAGTGGTTTAAAAACCATTACATTCAAGAGAGGAAGCCTGGTCTAGGGAGCCCTTTTATAGTTGTAAATTGCTGCCTTGGAATATAAATTCACTTTAAACTTTGGCACTAATTTCTGTATTTCTGCATAAGAATATTGACTTACAGTTTATATCCCTTTATTACAGTTTTACTTTTTCCAAAGATTTAAAAGTAATAACCTAGAATTTATATATTTTAATTTTGGAGTTGAGAGACAGACTGAAGTACTTAGGAATTTGTATGACTCAGACTCATTTTTCTAACTCTCCAACTCCACAATGTGTATGACTGGTTTTTACTTGTATCAAGATATTTTTAAAAAACTTTTCCTTTTTTCTTTATATAAGCTTTTTGTGAGGTGACATTGATATGTATATGATTCAGGTGTAGAATCGCACCCCTTCAGATGTATATTACCAGACCACACCCACCACCAAAGGATCCTTATTCTTCCTCCATAGTTTTAGTTGAAAAACAAATATTGTGGGAAGATTAACTATGAATAAATGATTATTGAAGTTGGTTGATAGATTTATTATCTGATTCCTTCTACTTTTATTTGTGTAAAATTTTCCATCATAAAACATAATGGGGACATATGTTGTGATACCTTTCCTATCATCAACAATAATAAATATAATTTAATCTGTAACTATTTTAATTTCTTGAGTATTTTTATATGAGGTTTTTGTTTTACATACTCTCATTTCTTTTTTCTAACTTTTTTCAGGCTTATTGAGGAGTGAAAGACAAAAAATTTATATAAAATGTTGAATGGATTTATTTGATTGTGAAATATACACCACAATTAAGTTAATGAACATGTCTATCATTTCACATAGTTAATTTTTTTTTTCATTTAGAACACCAAAGATTTACTTACAGCAAATTTCAGCTATATAATAATGTGTTATTTACTAAGTTGTCATAATGTACATTGTATTTTCAGAATTTATTCATCTTATAACTAGAAGTTTGTACTTTTTGCCAAACATATTCCAGTTATCTTTCACCCTCCAGGTCCTGGAAGTCATTGTTCTGTGCTTTGTAGCACCTTTTCTTATCCATCTGTTGATGGACAAGCTGTAAAGTTTGTTGTTAATAAAGCTGCAATGAGCAGGGATAGCAGATATCTTCCTGAGATACTGATTTTTTTTCTTGTGTATATAGACATGGAAATATGACTGCTGGGTCTTATAGTAGTTTTACTTTTAATTTTTTGAGGAATTTCCATTGTGTTTTCCATAATAGTAGACCAATTTACATTCCCACCAACAGTGTTCAAGGTTTCCTTTTTTCCACATCTTTGCCAATGTTTGTTTGCTATCTTGTATTTTGATAATAGCCATACTAACAAATGCGAAGTGATATTTCCTTGTGGTTTTGATTTGCATCTCCTCAGTGATTAGTGACATTATACACTCTTTCATATACCTAATGGCCATTTGTATATCTTCTTTGGGAAAAAAGTGTTTAGGCCCTTTGCCCATTAAAATCAGATTATTATTATTATTACTATTATTTTTTGCGTTTGAGTTCCTTATACATTTTGGATATTAACCTTAATCAGATAGGTGGCTTGTATTCTTGAGACAATAAATAAATGGAACCCAGGGAGAGATTGTTTAATTTTACTTTAGAAATTGTTTTCTATAGAGAAAGAACAGCAAATCTGAGGTCTGGGAGGTAAATTCAATGAGTGAATTAGGCTGAGATATAAAAAAGTAAGGAGTGTAGCATATTGGATAATTTATGGTCAGTGTAAAGGGAAGAGATGCTACCTATTTCTAACTGGTTGTTGCTATATGAGAATGTGTGTCTTATTTTGAATTTTCGAGTAATAAATGACAGCAACTGCAATTGATTTTTATTGCCTCTTCCATTAGAAAAATCCTGCATGATTCTGGATGAACACATTGTACTTTAGTTCTCCCTGCATGGTGCTGAATATATCTATTTTTATTGTTAGGGTATGGTCAAACAGGTCCACTCTCTCAGAGAGCTGGCTATGATGCTGTTGCTTCTGCTGTTTCTGGAATGATGCACATTACTGGGCCTAAGGTAGGTATTCATCTTCAGAATATTTATAATTCTCCCCTTCAAAACAGAAGTTTGACTTCTGTAAATACTGCTGCAAAAACATTTGAGTACAAGCTCCTTTTGAATTATTGTTTTTATATTCTACAGATAGATATGCTGAATTGGAGTTGCTGGTCTATGGCTGACCCATTTTTAATCTTTTGAGACACCTCCATACTGCTTTCCATAAGAAATAGACTAGACTACATTCTCACTAACAGTGAGACCACATCCTCAACAGCACTTATTGGTTCTGGTCTTTTTGATATGGATCATTATCACTGGTGTGGAATGCTATCTTATAGTGGTTTTGATATATATGTCCATGATGATATGTGGTGATGACCATTTTCTTATGGCCTCACTCTTCTTTGGAAAGGTACCTATTTAGCAATACTGCCCACTTTTTGATTGGGGTTTTGTTTTCTTTTTGTTGGGTTATGTGAGTTCTTTTAGATCTTTGATTTAATTTCCTTGTCAGATATATGGTGTATTAATATTTGCCCCCATTCTGTATGTGTCTCTTTGTTTTATTACTCTTTATTTCTCTGTGAAGAAACTTTCTAGTTTGATGCAGTCCTTTTGTTTTCCTTACTTTTGGGGACAAATACACAGAGACACCACTGACGCTTATGTCATGAAATGTTTTTGTTTTTTTTTAAACAGCTTTTTTTTTTAAGATTTATTTTTTAATTCATACAAGAACTGGGGTACAGTCCAGAAGTGTGGGGGGTGAGAAGATCCATCAGAGACCTAGTGGGGAACAGAACAGGCAGATTTGACTGAAATACACTGCTGAGGGGAGTAGCGGGTGAGGCAGGAGAAGTCTGCTGAGCCATGTGGGTCACCTCCCCAGCCAGCATCAAACTCATGCTGCAGTGGCTGTGGCTGCGGTTTGCTTCATAGTACGTTGCTTAATACACTGCGCCACTAGGGCCGGCCCGTCATGAAATGTTTTGTCTGTGTTTTCTTCTATGTATTTTATGGTTTCAGGACTTATATCCAAGTCTTTTATTTATTAAGAGTTTATTTTTGTGAATAGTGTGAGAGAGAATGATCTAGTTCAGTCTTTAGCACAAAGCTGTCCAGTTTTCCCACCACCATTTATTTAAGAGGCTATTATTCTTCTACTTGTGTATATTCTTAGCTCCTTTATTGTAGATTAACTGTCCATTTATGTTTGAGTTTAATTATGGATTTTTAGTTCTATTCCATTGGTTTTTGTTTCTGTTTTTGTTCCTGTTTAATGTTGTTTTAGTATATGTGCTGCCGAAGTGAGCACTGTTTAATGTTGTTTTAATATTTAAGACTTTATATTATTCTATTATGTCTGGAAGTATGATCTGCCACTCTTTCACTTTTTGTTTCATTAGGATATCTCTGGCTATTCAGGGTCTTTTGTGGTTTATATGACTTTTAATAGTTTTTGTTCCATTGAAATTTTACTGGGATTGCATTGAATCTCTGTATTGGCCATTTTGACAATGTTGATTCTTCTAACCAATGAGTAGGAACTATCTTTACAATTCTTTGTGTCTTTCATTTTTTTTTTTTTTAACAAAGTCTTATCGTTTTCTTTGTATAGGTACTTAACCTACTTTTTAAAGTTGACTACTAGGTATTTTATTATTTTTGGTGTGATTGTAGATCACACGCTTTGCCAAATTCTCTCTTTTCTAACTCATTATTTAAGTATAGGAAGGCAACTGACCTTTCTGTATTGATTTTGTAGCCTAACTCTGCTGAGCTGATTGTTGATTGTTTCCCTTATTTGTTTTAGTGGAGTATGTGGGGTTCTCTGTGTACATTTTTCAAAAACAATGATTGATTCACTTCTTCCCCAATTTGGATTTATTTTATTTGCCATTTGATTCTTGGTTTTATTTTATTTTTAAAATTAATTTATTTCCCTAAATCATTAATTTTTGGATAGTATTTGATTTCTTCCTTTAGGTGTAGTCCCCATAGATCTACTACATAGTACCTGTAATCCCTCACCACTGTCCCTTGTGATCTTCTGTTCCCTGTTTTCAGCTATCTCCCTCCCCCTCCTTTGCTGTGTGCTTCAGGTCGATGGTCAACTTGCAAATTTTGTCTTTTTCTTGACCTTTTGCTTGTTTTTTCTATATTTTACATATAAGTAAAAAGCCATTTAATAGTTACCTTTTTCCTTCTGTTTATTTTGATTTTGCTTAGCATGCTACCTTCCAGCTCCATCCATGTTATTGCAGAGCGGCATGACTTTATCTTTTTGATTACTGATTAGTATTCCATGTGTGTATATACCACATCTTCTTAATTCATTCATCTGTTCTGGGGAATTAGGTTGTTTCCATATTTTGATGATTATAAATGGTGCTGTAATAAACAAGGTTTTAGTTGCTTTTGAATTAGCGTTTTTCTATTCTTTGATTAGATATCTAAGAGTTTAGTTACTGGATCATGTGTAGATCCATTTTTAGTGTTTTGAGGAACCTCCACACAGATTTCTATAGTGGCTAGACCAGTTTATATTCCCAACAGCAGTGTAAGAGAGTTACTTTTTCACCACATTCTTGCCTGAAATTGTTGTTTCTACTTTTTTAAATATAGGTCATTCTCATGGGTGTTTCTTTGTGTTTTGAGTTGCATTTCCTTTATAACAATGTTGACTTTTTTTCCTATGCCTGTTGCCCATTTGGATTTCTTCTTTCAGAGTCTCTTTTTAGCTCATCTGCCTATTTTTTGATTGGGTTGTTCGTACTTTTTTTTTGTTGAGTTGTACATATTCTTTGTAAATGTCTGATTATCAGCCTTATCATTTGTATGGTGTTAAAATATTTTCTCCCATTCATTAGAATGTGTCTTCATTTTGATTGCTGCCTCTTTTGCTTTTTAATTTGATTTAGTCCCAGTTATTTGTTTTCCTTGATTTTGGAGTTGAATCCTCAAAGATGTTTCTGAGACTTACTTATGTCATGAAGTGTTTTGCTTATTTTTTTCTTCTTTGTACTTTATGGTTTTAAGTCTTACATTCAAGTGTTTTATCCATTTTGAGTTGATTTTTATGTATAATATGAGATTGTGGCCTAGCTTCATTCTTTCACATGTGGCAGTTCAGTTTTTCCAGCACCATTTATTGAAGAAACTTTCCTTACTGTTTCTAGTATATATTCCTTGCTCCTTTGTCTTCAATTAGTTTACCATATATGTGTGGTTAAATTTCTGGGATTTCAGTCAGTTCCATTGGTCTTTTTTTTTTTTTTCCTTTTAGTACCATTCTGTTTTGATTATTTAGCTTTGTATTATAGTTTGACGTTTGGGAATATAATATCTTCTTGTGATTCCATATGAATTTTAGCAGTTTATGTTCCATTTCTTTGAAGAAGGCCATTGAGATATTTATTGGAATTGTACTGAATCTGTAAATTTGGGTAGGGTGGCCATTTTGGTAATGCTCTGATCTATAAGCAAGTAATATCTTTCCATCTTTATGGCCTCTTCTGTTTCTTTTAACACTGTTTTATAATTTTCCTTGTATAGGTCTTTTACCTCCTTTGTTAGGTTTATTCCCAGGTATTTAAATTTTTTTGGGTACAATTGTAAATGGGATAGTTTTTCAATTGCTTCCTCTTCAGACTGATTGTTTGCATATAGGAAGACTACTGATTTTTGAGTATTGTTTTTGAACATGTTCCTTTACTGAACTGGTTCATTGTTTTAATTATTTTTCATGAATTTTTTTCTCTATAAATCATATAATCTACAAATAGCGATACCTTTAATACTTATCAAATTTGAATCACTTTTATGACTTTCTCTTTCCTAATTGCTGTAACTGGGACTTAGGTATTATATAGAGTAGCAGTGGTCTTAAAAAAACATTTTTATCTTGTTATAAATCGTAATGGAAAAGTCTTCATTTTTTCACCGAGATCATGTAAGTTTTTGGTTTGTCATACATGGCTTTTAGTATGTTAAGATATGTTCCCTTTATGTCAAATTTTTCGAGGCCTTTATCATAAATGAATGTTGGACTTTTATCAGATGCTTTTTTGGTATCTATTGATATGATTGTATTTTCTTTATCTTTTTGTTGATGTGGTGAATTATGTTAATTGAATTTTCGATATTTAAGCATCCATGTGTCCTTGTAATAAATTCCACTTGGTCATGACATATAGTCCTTTTGATGCATTGTTGGATTCAGTGCTAAGATTTTATGGAGGTGTTGCCTCATAAAATGTAGTTGGGAATATTACTTCTTTCTCAATTTATTGACTGAATTTTGGCAGGCTAGTTATTAGTTCATCTTTGAAAATTTGGTAAAACTTGGTTGCAAACCATCTGGCCCTGGCTTTTGTTTCTTGGAAGATTTTTAATCACACTTTCAATTTCCTTGTTTTTAATTGGGTTTGTTCAAGTTTTCTATTTCTTCTTTATTCAGCTGCATGATTGTATAATTCTGAGAATTTTTCCATTGCACATAGTTTGTTGAACTTGTTTGCATATAAATGTTCATAGTAATCTCTTATCGTCCTCTGGATTTCTTCTCTGTCTTTTGTAATTTCTCCTCTTCATTTATGGTCATATTTATTTGAGTTTTCTCCTTCTTTTTCTTTGTGAGCCTGCTAGAGGTTTGTCTATTTTGTTTATTTTTTTCAACAAACCAACTTTTGCTTTTGGATTTTCTTTTTTCATGTCTATTTCATTTATTTCTGCTTTAATCTTTATTATATCTTTCATTCTACTGGCTTTAGGGTTTTTTGTTTTTTATTCTTCTTTTCCTAGTTCCTATTGATGAGAGATTAGGTTGTTTCTTTGGGTTCTTTCTTATTTCTTAGTGTGGTCCTGTATTACTGTATACTTACCTTTTATACTGTCTTTGGGGTGTCCCATACATTCTGGGAGGTTGTGTCATCAGCATTATTTGTCTGAAGGAATTTTTTATTTCTTCTTTGAATTCCTCATTAACCCCGTAGTCTTTGAGTAGCATGTTGTTCAATCTCCACACAATGTTGGATATCCTTGTTTGCTTATTGTAATTGATTTCTAGTTTGATACCTTTATGGTTAAGGAAGATATTGTTAATGAGGAGCTAGACCTTGACAGGCAGGTAGGGATTGGGGCCCCAGGAGACATAACAGGAAGGACAGGGCAGAGGTCTCAGGAGATAAGGGAACCCCAGGAGATATAAGAAGAGAGAAAAGGAAAAAAAAACCAAAAAACCCATGACACTATTACCAGTTAATCTATGTTAGGACATGGCCAAGTCTGACTAATCAAGAAACTGCAGGATCATCATGAATAATCCCCACACCCAAAACATGGGAATAACTATGAAAACCCCTAAGTTGTCTTCACTGGTGGCAGCCCATTCAGGATCCCTCCTGTGTGTGTGGTAGCTGTTTTGTTTCTTATCTGTCCTTACATAAATCTCCTCAGGCCTGCTCACTGCTAAGAAGAACTAGCCTGTTTCTTTAACCCATGTGGCCTTGCTCCCAGAAGCTTGCCTGTGTCTTTAAATAAACTTCCTTTGGCTTGCTTACTGCTGTTGTGTGAGTGCAATGTTGCAAATCTTTATATTACATTGTTCGTGGTGCCTGGTCTAGCTTATCATGTCTTGTCACAGTATGATTTCAGTCTGCATGTATTTGTTGATGTTTGTTTTATGATCCAGTATGTGGTCAGTTATAGAGAGTTATCTATTTACTTGAGAAAAATGTGTATTGGGGTTTTTGTTATGTGTTGTGTACTATAAATAACTGTTAGGCTCATATGGTCTAGATCTTTGGGGCTGCATCCTTGTTTATTTTCTGTCTCATTGATCTTTTCATTGGTAAGACTGGGGAGTTGTAGTCTCCTACCACGTATGTATCTTCTTCAGTATTTGTTTTCATATTCGATAGTAATTGTCTAATATCTTTTAGTCATTCTTTATTTGGTGAGTATATATTGATGAGAATTATGTCTTCCTGGTATATATATGTATATATATATTTTTTTAATGGCTTTTTAAGATAGAGTATTCTTGGCTGACATTTTTGTCTTGGAGTCTTTTGAATATGTTACTTCATTCTGTTCTTGTCTATAGTGTTTTTTTCCAGTCTTAGGTTATAATAAGTGTTACGTTAATCTAGTCATATGTTTATAAGTATTCTGTTTCTTTCTACCTATAAGACCAATTCTACCCCATTGCTCTGTGTGTCTGGTTTTGTTCCAGTACTAGGCAGTTTTCATTATTGTGGCTTATAATATAGTTTGAGGTTTGGAAGTATGATACCTCCATTCTCTTTCTTCATTGTCTAGATTGCTTTTGCATTCAGGGCTTTTCGTGGTTCCATATGAATTTCAGTAGTTTAGCTCTACATCTTTAAAATTTGCTATTGATATATCTTTTTTAAAGATTTATTTATTTATGCATACAAGAACTGAGTTAAAGGCCAGAGTTATGGGAGGTGAGAGGATTCACCAGAGAAAGAGTGGATAGCAGAACAGGGAGATCCACAGAAATACACTGCTGAGGGGAGCAGCAGGTGAGGCAGAAGAGGTCTGCTGTGCCTTGTGCGTCCCAGGGGGATTGAACTTGTGCTGCTATGCTTCACAGTGTGGTGCTCAGCCCACTGTGCCACCAGGGAGGCCCACTACTGATGTTTATTTATTGGGATTGTATTGAATCTATATATTGATTGGAAAGAATGTTCATTTTGACAATGTTAATAATTCCAATTCATAAGCAGGGAATATTTTTCCCTTTTTTGTGATTTCTTCTATTTATTTCTACAATATCTTTTAGTTTTCTTTATGGATCTGTTACCTCCTTTATTAGGTTTACTCCTAGGTTTTTATTTTTGGTGTAACTGTAAATTTCCTCTTCTATATCATTTTTTGTGTGTAGAAAGGCAACTGATAATTGTGTTGTTTAATTTATTTCCTGCCACTTTGCCAAACTGATGTTTCAATTAGAATTTTCCATGGGATTTTTCTCTGTGTATATTAATGTCACCTGCAAATAATGATAACTACTTTTTTATTCCCAATTTGGACTCCTTTTATACCTTTCAATATCCATTTCTGAGACAGTTGGGGAAAAAAATGAAAGCCTTTCCACTAAGAATCTTTATTCACCACTACTCTTAACATAGTACTAGAAGTCCTAGCTAGAGCAATTAGGAAAGAGAAAGGTATAAAAGGGATCCGAATTGGTAATGAAGAGTAAAGCTATCATTGTCTATTTTCTTTAGCTAGTCCTTCCAGTACTATGTCGAATAGCAATTGTGAGAGTGGTCATTCTTGTGTTGTACCAGATGGTAGTAGAAAGGCTTTCAGTTTTTCACCATTGAGAATTATATTTCATATTGGTTTGTACTGAATAGTTTTTATTATGTTAAGGTATCTTCCAATTATCCCAAGTTTTTCCAGGATTTTCAACATAAATGGGTGTTGAATCTTCTAAAATGCTTTCTTAACACCTATTGATATGGTCATTTGGTTTTTACCTTTCTTACTGTTGATGTGGTAAACATTGATTAATTTTTAGATGTTAAGCACTCCTTGTATTTCTCCTATGTATTTTACTTAGTCATGGTGCACAATCCTGTTAATGCATTGTTGGAGTGTGTTTTTTAGTATGTAGGTCAGGAATTTTGTGCCTGTGTTCTTTGGGAAGCTTGGTGTTTCTAATCTTTTTTGTGTGTGTTTTCTTTGTTAGTTTTGGTATTAGAACAATGTTAACCTCTTAAAAAGATTTGAAAGTATTCCCTCTTCATTTTCATTTTTTGGGAAGGTTTTTAGCAATATAGGCATTAGTTCATTTTTGAAGGTTTGTTAAAATTCACTTGTGAAGCCATCTTGTACTAGACTTTTGTTTTTTGGGAGAGTTGTTTACTGTTTCAATTTCCTTGCTTATGATTGCTTGTTCATTTTTTTTTTCCTTCTCTATTCAATTTTGGATGATTGTGTAAATCTCTTCTAGGTTATTGAATTTGTTCACATATATCAAATAGATGTTCATAGTAGCCTATAATTATCCTCTGGACTTCTACAGCATTTACTGTTATTTTTCTTCTTTTATTTTTAATTCTATATATTTGAGATTTCTTCCTCATTTTCTTGTGAACCTTGCTAGATGTTTGTCTATTTTCATTTTTTCCTTTCAGAGAACCAGCATTTGGTTTTGTTGATCTTTTGACTTTTTAAAAATTTTTATTTCATTTACTTCTGCTTTCATATTTATTATTTGTATTCTACTAGATTTTGGACTTGTTTGCTCTTTTATTTCTAATTCCTGTATTGGGGGACATAACCCTCATCTGACCACGTTTTTTGCTTGGTTATTGCTGTATCTCAGTGCCTGGAACAGTGCCAATATTTATTAAGTCCTTAGGTAACTACTGTTGAATGAATAAGTATATAACTATGCATCACTATATACTGTGTGATATCGAATGTATCGTATAACATCTGTTTCAGTGAAGTAGATCTGGAAGTGATACCAGTACACCTCATTTTCAAGATATTGTAAAGATCAAATAAAATTTTTAATAAACTGTAAAAGTGCAAAACTAGATATAGTGTAAAAAGTCCAAAAAGGAATCAGCAATTGTTTGGTATATGTGTAAATTCCTAAGATCTACCCTTAAAGATACTGACCTGTGAGTAAAACGCACAAATGTTTATACTTAATTATGCCTTCAAGTGCCTCTGATATATAGGTGATTTGTGGATCACTCTTGTAAAAATTGTGATTATTAAAAAAATCCCTTTCCATGGGAAATAGAGCATATATTCAGTCATAGACTATAACAGAAGTTAATGAGTTATTAAGGTCTATATATTATATTTAAATTTTAACCTTTTGTTGCAAATGAAAAATATTCCCCTATTATTTTTATGTTAATGGCGCTAATCTGTTACTACCCAAAAGGGCTGTCTTTCTCTATCATTGGTCATCTATCTCTAGCATCTAGGTATAATTTATTTTAATGCATGTGGGTTATAAAAAGGTATTTAGATGTGAAATCAAATTTGAGAGATTCTGGAGGTAATTGACTTCGACATATGTAATATGTGTTCTAAGTAATAATTCACCTATAAATTATGTTGCATTTTTAAAAAGATTTTTTTTTTTATGCATACACAAGCTGGGGTGTAGGCCAGAAGTGTGTGTGTGTGTGTGTGTGTGTGTGTGTGTGTATGAGAAGATTCTCCAGAGACAGAATGGGGATCAGAACAGGCAGATCTACTGAAATATACTGTTAAGGGGAGTAGTGGGTGAGACAGAAGAGGTCTTCTTCTGGGTCAGCTCACTGGCCAGGGATGGAATTTGTGCTGCAGCAACTGCCAGTAGCTTCATAGGGCTGTGACAACCCCTTGCATCACCAGAGAGGCACGAATCATGCTACACTTAAATGTCAAGAAGAATTATATTGATCAAGTAATGAACAACAATATACTAACCATGTATGTATGGTATTGCATTAGATATTATGATTTAATAAGTTATTCCATAAATAATAATTTAGTTGTCTAGATCAGATACATACTGAAGGAAAAATTAGAGAATATAAAACTGCATAAAATTAAGTGGAACATTATATAGCGCATAATATAGAGAACTGAAAAATAGCGAATCTCTTTTTCTCAACTTTTAAAAGCTCTTAAGTTCTGTGATCCTAGAGATCAGGGCTCGAGGATTATACTTATATTTGTATTTAGTGAATTTTTTTGTGAATGTGTATATGTGATGTTGACAATGAGGTTAGTTCTTTGGAAGCATGTGAAAGTATTAGATGTAATGACAATCAGGTATGGTGGCAATATCCATTGTTTCTATTAGCACTTCCACTGTAGGGGTACCTTTTATTTAGTATTATGTCCTTGTACTCCAGTTGTAACACTTTTGTGTTACAGGAAGAAAACGGTATTACAACAGGTATTCTTCAAATGTGTTTTAAAAAATGTTAGTTGCTAAAATATTCTAAGTAATTATGGCTTACATGGAGTTTATTGTTTAGACCTTATTACTTGAAGAAGTAAAATAGAAAAATGATTCACAGTGGAACTTGAAATGATGGGATTAGAGTTGAACTATACCTGAAAAGGTAGAATTGAGATTGATTAAAGCATTCTTAGTAGAGATCACAAAGTGAAAATACAGGGAAGCAAGAAGGAATCAAGCATATCTATAGAAAAGGAATAGGTCAGTTATGGAAGAACTGAGACTGAGGTTTCAGAGCACTGGGGGAGAGTTGGTTGAGGCTATGTACTTGGAAAGTCTTCAAAGGTCAAGTAAAGAAATTGGGATGTTTTTTGCTCATGCTGTAGTTAGGGAGGTTTTTAAGAAGGGGTGACTTGATAAAAACTGTGGTTGGCCCAAATATTTGGCCCAAATGTACAAAGATGGATTAAATCAAATTTACAAGCAATGCTTCTTAGATATTTATCTCCCCTTTTAAAAACTTAGGAACCATAAATAATTACACAATGAGAAAATGCTAGTACACTGTTGGTCAAAAGCACTGTTATTATAGTTTATATTTTGTTCATTTTTGGAGATAACACACTCTCCGGTACTAAAAGAACCCTACATATGTTGATCATACAACATATCATCCAAACCACTAATCTTTTAAGAATGAAAGAGGGCTTTTCATATAACATTGGGCATAAACCAGACTTGTTTTTGTCACCTTAATCTAAGAATCTACAATGTCAATCTCCTTTCTTCTTTCTTACTCCACTTTCGCCTCTTCAGAGACAATGCTATCACTTTTCTTTTGCATTCTTTCATAGATTCTATTTAAAAATAAGCAAAATACTCTCTTATGATTTTAAAAAACACAATTGATGGTACACATTCTCATTGTTATATGAATTCTATACAAGTGAATATAAATTTATATACAATAAAAAGATCAAAATCTTAAAGGGGTAGTTCGATGATGATTTACAAGTATATACACTTGGTTAAAATGTCACCCAGTTCAAGATATAGAATATTTACATCATTCAGAAAGTTTTATTCCAAGACAATACTACCATCTCTTTGAAGTATATGTTGACTTTTATTACCATAGACTAGTTTTACCAATTCTGAACTTCTAGAAATAGAATCTTATAGTATGTACTATTTTTTTTCTGGCTTCTTTCACCATAAGGATTTTGAGGTTTCTTCAATTTTATTTAATAGTGGTATGTTTTTATTGTATTTTATTTCCTTGCATGAATACCATAATTCATCCATTGTCTGTTAATGGACAGTTAAGCTCTTCCCAGTTTTTGCCAGTTATAAAAACTCATGTGAACAATCTTTTGAATGTTTTTTGGACATACTCATTTTTCTTGAATATATACCTAGGATTGGAATTTGCCATTTTGTTCTTTTATCATTAATCATTTTGGTGGATATGCAGTAGTATTTTATTGTGGTTTGAATTTTAATTTCTGTGATGTATAATAAGGTATTTCTTTTTCATATTTGGATATTTCTGGAACTGTATGTTCAAGTTTCTGTTGCTTTTTATTGGAGTTAGGTATTTTTTTTCCTCATTGATTTAAGATTTCTTTTAATATTCTGGATATAGTGTTTGCCATATGTATGTATTACTGATATTTCCTTCCACTCAATAGCTTGCCTTATTACTATCATAATGATGTATTTTGATATTTTACATTTGAAAGCATATAAATATATTTTTTCCTTTTATGGTTTGTGCCTTTTTTGACTGTTTAAGGATTCCATGCCTGGTCTCAATTCATGAGAGTATTTTGTTAGCTTTCCCAAGCGTTGTTTGCTTAGCTTTTTATTGTGCTTCTCTCCTCTGAGGGATTATTGATCCAGATTCTCAGAATTTGGTCAGGTAACCTTTTTTTTCCTAAGTGGTGTTTGGACAAGGAAGGGTAAGTGAAGAACTGTACCATATGGGCAGCACCTCAATATTCACTTTCTTTTTTTGACCTCTGCTTTCAGAGCTATACATTTTCCCTTTATCCCTAGTTGGTCATTAATAGGAAAAATTTGTATGACCTATGTGAAACAAACAAAACAAAAAACAGTATGATGAGGAAAGAACAAAGGGAGTGATAGAATGGTGCTTTAATATATCTAAATTGGTACTGCATTGATTGCTCTACTTAATTTAATTAGTTTATCTATAATAGTATGTATAAACTCAGTTGCAATGACAGTCATGTGGTATTTATTTTTGATTTATTTCATATTTCAGCTAATATAATAGAATTTATATAAAAATTTAATTTTGATTTTTTTTCGCACTTTGACCCTTGGCTGAAAGGCATTCAAAGAAGTCGTCTGTGAAGTTAGTGTAGTAATGTAAAAATCTTAATATTCTTCCAAAACCTTTTTCTAAAACAGGATCCTAATAAGAGATTTCACACAGGTGCATGTTGCACAAAACATTCACAATCCTAGTTTTTAAACAAATAGACAGTGTTTCTTTTTATTTTATTATTTTTTTAAGGAGTTTTACTTCCATGAAACTATCAAAAAAGCCAATCACATTCTCCTGCAAGAAGCAGGGTACACTTCCTTATTTTATTTTTAATTGTATATATATTTTACATTATGCTTCATTTTTGTACAATACATACTTTCTCCTCAAGTATAGTTTCTGTGAAATTCCCACTACCAATTCACCCATGTCCCATCAATATTCTCTTGTGTTCTTCCCCCTTTGTTTTTTTCCTTCTCTCACCTCCTCCCCTGCTGAATGTCTTTGATTTATAGTTGTCTGTTGATTTTTATTTTTAATTTATTTTAATTAAATTTTTTCCCTGATCCCTTTCTTGTTTCCTCTACATTCTTCCTATAAATTTAACCATCGGTATTTTTCTTTTTCATTCTGGCTTCTCTGAACTAATGCCTTCTAGCTCCACCCATGTTTCTGTGAATGGCTCTATTTTATCTTTTTTGATTGCCATGTAATATTCATTGTGTATACATAATATATATTTTTGATCCAATCATCTATTTTGGGGCACTTGGGTTGTTTCCATAGCTTGCCTATTGTAAAATGTGCTGCAATAAATATAGGGGTGCAGGTGAATTTCTGAATTAATGTTTTTGTGTCCTTTGGGTAAATTCCTAGGGTGGAATTGATGGATCAATAGAAGCTCCATTTTTAGTAGTTTGAGGAACATCCACACAGCTTTCTATAGAGGTTGACCAGTTTACATTCCCATCAGCAGTGTAGGAGAGTTCCTTTTCACCACATTTTCTCCAACATTTCTAGTTGCTATTTTTTTTAACATGTGCGGTTGCTACTGACATAAAATGGTAACTCATTGTGGGTTTTTTTAAAAAAAAAAGATTTATTTATTTATGCACATAAGAGCTGGGGTACAGGCCAGAGTTCAGGGAGGTGAGAGGATTCACCAGAGACAGAGTGGGGAGCAGAACAGGCAAATCGACTGAAGTACACTGCTGATGGAGCAGTGGGCACAGCAGGAGAGGTCTGCTGTGCCATGTGGGTCCCCTCCCCAGCCAGCAGCAGGGATTGAACTCGTGCTGAAGTGGCTGCCATTTGCTTCATTTTGCATTGCTTAACCCACTGCACCACCAACTCATTGTGGTTTTAACACACATTTCCCTGATTATGAGGGACATTGAATATTTTCTCATATGCTTGTTGGCCATTTGCATTTCCCCTTTGGAGAAGTGTCTTTTAAGTTCTTTTGAACATTTTTTGACTAGATTGTTTACTTTGTTTTGTTTTTTTAAATCATATAAATTCTTTGTAGATCTCTGTGATCAGTCCCTTATCATTTGTGTGGAGTGCAAAAATTTTTTCCCAATCAGTGGGGCATCTCTTTGTTATGGGAATGTCTCTTTTGCTGTATAGAAGCTCTTTAATTTGATGTAGTCCCAGATGTTTATCTTTTCCTTCACTTTCTTTGCTTTAGGTGATGTTGCTGAGATGTACATCATGTAGTGTTTTGCCTGTATTCGCTTCCATATTTTATGGTTTTGGCTCTTATATCTAATTCTTTGTTCCATTTTGAGTTGCTTTTTGTGCATGGCGAGAGGTAGTAGGCTAGCTTCATTCTTTTGCATGTAGCAGTTCAGTTTCTCAAGAACCATTAATGAACAAACTGTCTTTGCTCCATTGCATATTTGTTGCTCCTTTGTCAAATATTAGTTTTCCATAAATCTGTGGGTTTATATCTGGGTATTCTATTTGATTCCATTGGTATGTGTGCCTTTTTTTGGGTTTTAGTACTGTTTTAATTATTATAGCTTTGTTATATAGTTCAAAGTCTGGAATTGTGATATGTCCATTCCCTTTCTGTTTAGTCAGGAGAGCTTTGGCAATTCGAGGTTTTTATGTGTTTCCATATGAATTTCATTAATATTTGTTCTATTTCTTTAAAGAATTTCATTGAAATTTTTATTGGAATAGCATTGAATCTGTAAATTGCTTTTGGTAGGATGGTACTTTGATAATGTTAATTCTTCCGATCCACATGCAGGGGATGCCTTTCCATTTATATATGTCTTCCTTTCTTTCTTTTAACAATGTTTTATGGTTTCTTTGTATAGATTCTTCACCTCTTGTGTTAGGTTTATTCCAAAGTATAGGGTATTTTCTTTTTGTTTGCTTCAATTATAAAAGGGGTGTTTTTTTTTTTAATTTCTTCTTCTTCAGGTTGATTGTTTGCATATAAGAAGGCTCCTGATTTTTGTGTGCTGGTTTTGCAGCCTGTTACTTTTACTAAACTGCTTGATTATTTTGATAAGTTTTTCTGAGCAGTTTTTGGGGATACTCTTTGTATATTATCATATAGTCTGGAAGTAATGATAGTTTTACTTCTTCTTTCCCATTTGGATTCCTTGTATGTCTTTTTCTTAATTATTGCTCTGGCTAGGAGTTCCAATATTATATTGAAGAGCAGTGGTGAGAGGAGGCATCCATGTCTTTTTCTAGACCTTAAGGGAAAGGCCTTCAGCTTTTCATCATTGAGAATGATATTAGCACTAAGGCTTGTCATTTGTGGCTTTTTACATTAAGGTATGTTACTTGTACACTGAAAATTTTGAGGGCCTTAATCATAAGTGGATGTTGAACTTTGTCAAATGCTTTTTCAGCATCTATTGATATGACCATATGGCTTTTCTTCTTCTTTTTATTGATGTGTTGGATTACATTGATTGATTTTTGGATGTTGAACCATCCTGTTCCCCTGGAATAAATCCTACTTGGTCATGGTGAATTATCTTTTTTTTTTTTAAAGATGTATTTATTTATGCATACAAGAGCTGGGGTGCAATCCAGAGGTTGGGAGGTGAGAAGATTCACCAGAGACAGAGCAGGGAGCAGAACAGGCAGACTTGACTGAAATACACTTCTGAGGGAAGCAGCAGATGAGACAGGAGAGGTCTGCCACGCCATGTGGGTCCCCTCCCTGGCCAGCAGCAGGGATCGAACTTGTGCTGCAGTGGCTATGGTCTGCTTCATAGTGTGTTGCTTAACCCACTGTGCCACCAGGAAGGCCCTGATTTTCATTTTGTAGTGTAACCTTCACCTGGGGGCTTACTTGGTTCTTTGTATTTTTTTCTTCTCCCTTTTGTTTGTTTTCTGATTTGATCTTTGTAATGAGGGCACTGTGCTACTGGTATTGGTAAGAATTTCTTTGGGGGCTCCTCTTGGGATGTCAGTAACTGGTATCAAAGTCCAGCACTATGCGCTGAATCACCATAAGTCTAATGATGCTGTGGATATGTTGATGATCTCTGTCTCTAATGACCCCAACCTATGTGCTTCTTCTGTTCCAGGAGGTGGATGGTAGCATCCCTATCTTACAACTGTGGAGGGAGGTTGCATGCTCTCGGTGGGTCCCTCTCTTGTCTGGCTTCTGACTGGGGCTGGGTATTGAGAGCCTTCAGTGGTGGGCTTGTAGTGCCCCTGCTTGGCCTGGCTGTAGCTGTGGGTTGCACGACCCCAGTGCTGGGCGTGACTTCTCACCTTTGCTTGGCTTGACTGCTGCCTGGCTGTCGCAGTGTATTGGGAGCTGTCAGTGGTGTGTGTGTCCTAGCTCAGTCTGTCTGTAGCCTGGCTGTAGATGTGGGTGTAAGCCTTCAGCAGTGGGTGTGTCCTGCCCCTGCTTGGCCTCTGACTGCTGTGAGAATATACCCAACCTCTGACTGTGGGTGGATTGAAGTGGAGACTGCACACTCTTGTGCCCCTGGGACCTACCCCTACCTACTGTCTGCCTGTGATGGGGGTACTGCCCAGTTCCAAATCACAGGGTTGGCACCTGCCAGAGCCCCACTCCCCTCCACGTGAATCAACTTGCTGACCTTTGTTTGTTTTGCCTTCTGATGTTTTTAAATGACTCATTGTTTTTCTGTTTCTTCAAGTTCTGTCTCCTCCTTTTCTTCTGTGAGGCATTCTGGGTGTAAGTGGGGGAGTAGGAAAAGGGCCCAGGGTAGATATCTCCCTTTCTTCCCTTTCCCTGTAGCCTTCTTCTCCTGCTTTTGTTGGGTCACCTACCCTTTCCAAAATTTCTGGTACCTGCCAGGAACTTGCTGCAATTTCTCCCTTATCGGTTGTTTTTATGGGAGAATTTAGTCTGGCATCCCTTGCCGCCATGTTGGTGACATCTACATTTAGTGATGTTTTTGCTTTCTGAATTTTATGAAAATGAACCTCCCTCTTTTTTATTGCAGTAAATGATTACCTTTGAGACTGTTATATTCATTTTGAGTTACTGTGCTTTGGAAAGTTATAATCAGAGAATATTTTGAAAAGAATGGATAAAATTATCCCAGAAATATAGCATTGTTTCTTTGATAAAGCCTATAGGGAATAGGTTTGTTTGCCACAGATGAGGCAAAGAAATGGTTTGATTTCTGCTTTCATCTATTTTAGGGAAAGTATATGAGACAGTTATTTTATTGTTCATAGCAAGAAATAAGAGGGAATTATTTATATCAGAGAAGATAATGTGGCTAAATAAACTCTTTTTGCCACATGGCAGTACATAAAGAAACTGGCAATGCCATTTCTTTTAGCATGGTATGGTGGAAAGATCATCAGTCTCTGACAGTTTTGACTTGTAATCCTATTTCCACTCAATCACTGAGCATTTTTTGGTTTTGTTTTTTAACGAGAACATCCAGTGTTACTCAGTTCAAATGGGGTAATGTAGGAAAGCATTTGGGAAATAATGCTAACTTCTTTTTCCTTTCTGGTGTGTGCCTGGAATGTAATCAATAACTGCGTTCCTTCTTCTGAAGACCTTTAAGGAGAAAGGGAGAAGCATCTCTTTTGGATGACTTAAAAATTTACCTACCTAGAAGTCAGAAGTCAGTCAGAAGTCAGACCAAGTGACCCTTTGAGTATTTTCACAGTTTTAGGAGTCTTTATTTACTGTTTTATTTTGGAAACTAAGTAATTAGATTTTTAAAAGTTCTTTTGTCAAGGGTGTAGTGTTTGATTTATACTGTGATTCCATACAATAAAAATATAGATACATAATATCTTGAATTGCTATTTGAACCATAGGGAATTTTAATAGAAAGTTAATGATAGATTCAGTTTTGGGTTAGCATCTTCCCTAGGGGCTTGAACTATAGAGGAAATCACAATCTGCACTCCAACATTTTCACCTAATTAAAAGCAAGAAGTGACTATAAAGAAGTTATTTATAGGTTCCCTTAAAGGCAACATGCAACTATGAGGGAATAAAAGCAAATAAGGGTTAACTTAGTCTTAGTTCTGAACTGTACCCTTCTCACCTATTTTTACCTCTCTGACTGTTTATAACCATTTAGTGGTAACTGAGGTATAGTTTATACACTAACTTTTGAGAAAATAGTTTAATTTTTTTATCAGTCACTGAATGTTCAAAGAGGGTATGACACCTGCACTTTTGGCATGATAAACCTCTAAAATATTAGAAAGACAATATTTAACAGTGTAAGTGCAATATATTGTAGGTACTGCATTTGATATTAGTTATCTTTAAAAGTAATGTTCACTTTATATCTTGAGAATCAACAAGTGCAAAATACTAAATATTTGACCTGAAGTCACACTCACTGGAAAAGAACTTTGATAAAACTCATATTTGTGTTAATAACTCAGAATTTCTGTTTTAAGGAATAAGGGATCCTTAGAGACTATTCAGTATAGAATCTTAGGAATGAAACCCTGTGAGACTTTCAGAGGTTGATTAAATTATGGATTCTTCAGGAGTGTGGACAACAATTTTGTGGTGCACCAGAGTCTTTCGAATTGCCTGTGTAGCTTTAAATAATACATAAATTCCCTCTCTTACAAATAATGAAGCAGAAACTTGAGATAGTTATGTCTTTATTCTTGAAAATCCTTTAGAGTAATTCTAATTATCCACCTGTTTTAGAATGACTGGTTTAAATAATAAGAGGTACTATTAATGCTTTATGAAAGAAGAGCATGTGATTTCTTTTTCACTTCTCAGTCTATTACATTCTGGTTTCCTCAGCTTCCTGATCAATGAATTTTCTTTTGTGAAGATTACCAACGACCTCTTAATTGGAAACTATAACAGATACATTTGATTCCTTTTCTCACTTTTGTGACACGTGTTTTCTATGCTTCCTCCATGTTCTTTTTTCTTTCTGTCTTCCACAATATCAGTCTTCACTGGGTTTCTTTTCATATATCTGTTTTTACTTTATAGTCTCAATTCATCTGTCATTAACAATGATTGTGTTCAGAGTTCTGTGCTTTGACTTCACCTGTTCTTTTTATTTTTCCATGCTGTGTAATACTGCAGCCATCAGCCACGTTACTCTTAAGCATAGTTTGAAGTAGGGTATGTTGTAAGTATAAAAAATATATTGAATTTGAAAGACTTATGAACAAAATAATGTAAAAATCCTCATTAATAATTTGAAAAGTTGTTTACATGTTCAAATGATATTTTAGATATGTTAGAGCATATGCAATGTATTATTAAATTCATTGAATCTGTTCCTTTTATGTTCTAAAATATGACTACTAATGTTTTATTTGTAATTTTTTTTAGTTTTACAGGTATAAGCTTTATTTAAAATATTTAGCACATTATTAAATATGTCTTACATTATTGTCTTACATTATTGCTTGTATTTTGGAAAGATAGACTCTCCCCTCAGGTATCCCTCCTGTAGTGCACCTGCCCCCAAATCAGCCACTACCTACCGCTGTGCTCCCTTGCCTTTGTTTTCATCCCTCCTTCATTTCTGGAGACTTCAATTTTATAGTCAGTTTTCAAGGGTTAGTTTTTAGGCTTATATTTATCTGAACCTTAGTATGGTTTCTGTATATTTTACTTATATGTGACACCAAATCTGGTACTTATCTTTCTCCTTCTGACTTATTTCATTTAGCATTATCCTTTCCAGCTCCATCCATGTTGCTGCAAATGGCACAAGTTTGTTTTTTGATTTTTGAGTAATATTCCATTATGTATATATACACCTCTTCTTGATCCATCCATTTGTTTCTGGGAATGTAGAATGTTCCCATAGTTTGAGTGTTGTAAATAGTACTGCAGTGAACATGGTTTCCTTTTAAGTTAGCCTTTTTTTTTTTTTTTTTGTCCAAGTAGATGCCTAGGAGTGGACTTATTGGGTTATAGGACAGATCATTGTTAATATTTTGAGACACCAGTCTGCATTCCCACTAACAGTACTGGAGGGTTCTTTTTCTCCATATCCTTGCTAACAGTTGCTGTGTCTGGTTTTTTTGATCGGGGTCATTCTTACGAACAGAGAAAAAAAAAATACTCCTTTAACTTTCCTAAAGATTAACTTGTTTAAATTCAAATTCAAGTATTTCTTTTTGGTAGTATAAATAAGATAAAACATATTAAGCATGATCTTTAGACATGTTTATAAATTGTTCTGTTTCACTTGACTTGGGATAGTTTGACTTATAGAGGTTGGATTAGAAATATGGTAACTGTAAATATATTCTTACTGCCAACAGATATTCACAGTGCTATTTATTGTATTTCTTATGTGTGTGTAACTCATACATAACTCTTTTTTGTATTTGATCTAAGAATATTTGAAAAATCTTATAGTGGTTTTAATTTACAATTTTCTCTGTTTTCTCAACCCAACCCTCAAATTAGGATGGAGATCCAGTCCGTCCAGGAGTGGCTATGACTGATCTTGCCACTGGCCTGTACGCATATGGAGCCATTATGGCTGGATTAATACAAAGATACAAGACTGGAAAAGGACTCTTTATTGATTGTAACCTACTGTCATCTCAGGTACTAATCCAAAAAATATTTTACATAGTTGTATAAAAATATATGTCTGTGTTTACTTTTTCAGATCAAATCATATAGTGACGTATGTGAAAACAAAAAACACAACCCTATACAACAACAGCAAAAGTTGTTCTGTTTTGTTGTACTTAGTTATAGTCATATTAGAAAAAATGCAACATGTAGATTTTATTGTGATGTCAATATATGTTGTTGAACTAGAATCCTAAAGATTTTTTTAAAGTGGTTATATTATAACCTGTGAATAAAAGACAGTTGCTTCTGTTTTATTGTCATGTGAACCCTGTAACTTCTTTTGATCAGGGTCTCTTCACTGCTTTTGTACTTTTGTACTTGTACTTTTGAGTAATCTAGTAAAGTAGTGAATCTTCTGTTTGGAATTATACTGTTAGACACAAATATTGATATATGTAGCATTACAAAGGAATTAAAGGTATTTAAATATAATTATTTCAGTGTAAAAAGCAATTTTGTGTTCTAATAACATTATTTTATTTATACATTAAACTATAAGTCTATTGCAATTTTAAGATATTGTTGAGCATAAATTATTGTTTTTTAACATATCTGCAATAACTAAATTATGACATGAAATATGTTTAATATTTATTTATGATTAAGTCAGATACTGCTAGTACTACTTTGGTTTATTGCCTAGTTTCATAATTATAGAAAACAAAATTTTAGAGGTTGATTAAAAATAAATATAATTTTTTTCCATTCAGGTTATTAGTTTCCAGAATTCTGTCAATGGATTCCAGGTTAACAACCACTGGTTTATACAATAGATAGTTATTACTTATGCTATATTAAATGCTAAACTCATGCAATAACTCAATAATTTATTTAAAATATTTCTCAAGTTGACATTTCTTTCTTTGGTCAGACCCAGATGCTGTACTATATATATGAAAGTGGATCTGAATAGACAATATCTCAGGACTAGAAAGAAAATATCTTAAATTTATGAAAGGAGACATTTTACTGTGGGAAAAGTTACTTTATAAACAAAAATCTTAATTAGGAATTTCACATTTTAGTAACACACATGGGAAAATACTTATATTACTGCTTTTTCCCAAGTTTTGGACAGTGTTTATTTCATTTAGGAAAAATTAAGTGGGTATATAGAGGTAAAAGGTGAAATACTATGCCTGGGATTTTTAATATTAGTTTTGAGTTACAATTGGAATTTTAATGGTTATACAAAAATGGTAAGAGAGCTTTCTTGAAATAAATGGTTTAGAGCTCCTTAACAGAGAACCACAATGTTAATTCTGGGAAAAACAGCACTTCTTTTCTTCTTTTCTTAATTTTATAACTTTAAGGAACCTGATTTTGGCTAATAGACTTCCACAAATTGCACAGCTAATAAATATGAGCATAAGGTGATTTCATGGGTGTGTGACCTATGTAGCCACAGAGGATTATAGACATAGTTTAAATGCTCTTCTATAACTGCTGTGATATTTTAAACATTTTCTTTTCTTTTTCATTTTGCACCAGCCAGTCCTTGATCTGAGACTCTAGTTAGGTCTCCTAATCTGTACCTGAACAGCTTTACCTATATGTTGATGGTTAATAATTAGTTTTGTAGTTTGTGGAGCATTGTGGAAAATAATCCCATTCTAGCATAACAAAATGATTCATGATGTAAAGGTGTGTGTCACTTGGGGTGGGACAGAGATGAGGTCATTGAGAAGGTTATTTCAAAATGAGGGTATAGTGAGTGCAAACTCATGCATATATATATGTATATACAAATTTACATACACCAGTCATTTTTTGGTGTATGTGTGTATGTTCTGGGTTAGAGTGGTATCTCAGTCCAGTATTTGCCAAATAGCAGGCTTTCCAAATTTTTGGAAATAAAGGGTATGCTTTATTCCAATGAGGTTTTTAGTCAGTGCATTTCTGACTGGTAGAAAGTTTGTCAATGGTGATTCATTGAATTTCAATCCTGGGTGTGACTTGTGAGTAAAGTTTGGTAAAATAATTAGTGTTTTAGGGCTAATGAACTACCTTTTAACAATAAACATATGTTATGCCTTACTTTAGAGCTGTGTACTTCAACATGCATTATTTTAAGTCATCCTCATAGTACTCAATTGAGATAGGTAAGGTAGGAATTTTTGTTCCAGTTTTATTTGCAAGGATACTGAGGCTAAGAATGGTTGACATCCTTGAGAGACACAGTCACAGCAAGCACCCTGTTTTCTGACATCCTCATTGGTTCTCCTCTCCCTGCTTACTGAAAACAAAAGCTTTGTCACTAAGTGCAGCGCAAGCTTCAGCTTTCCTGTAGTGAAACTTTAGGGGAGAGTGCAAATTGAGTAAGAGCCAGAGGAAGCAAAATACATTCAGTAACAAGTCAATAACCCCTCTTTCTCCAAAACAACATACAAATAGCCTTAAGAAACTATAACAAAGCAGGCCCTTTTGGACCTTTATCTAATCATATTTAGAGCTAGTGATTTAAAACTATCATGGAATTTAACCTTATATACAAGTGTTCTGTTGAAATATGACAGTTTTAAGTAAAACAATATTTGGAGTCATGGGATGACTTGGTTTTTTGTTTTATTGCCAGTCAACTCAATATTCACTGTGTCCTAGGCTCCATGCTAGCTAGGCTTAGAGTGAGAAGGGACATATCTGCTCAAGATTTAGTTGTAGAGGAAGCCAAGATATATGGGAGAGTTGGAGGTAATAGATAATTCTGTTTTTGTCTGACATGGGCCAAGATTGTTAAGGTCTTCATATGTCACTAGCAGGAAACTGTTTTAATCTCTTAGGGCTTCTGTTTCCCTATAATTTTTGTTAGGTAATAATCTTTTCAACTATGCATGGATATTTGTTACAGCTATTGCATTCAGTTTAAATGCTCTTCTGTAACTACCTTGATATTTTAAACATATTCTTTTTCATTTTGCACCAGCAATTATAATACTTACAGTAGCCAATCCTTGATCTGGGACTCTAGTTAGCTCTCTTCATCTGTACCTGGACAGCTTTACTTTATGTTGATGGTTAACTAGTTAGGCTTCTCTAACTTTGGGCATCTCTTTTCTCTTTTTCTCATTTTCTTATTTTTTTACTTTCTTGTTTTCAATCCTATTTTTGTGCTCTCTGCCTTTCTCCTCTTCTCTCATTTTTTTTTCCTTTTTTTTTTTTTAATTCTTCACTGTGTGGAGGTAAAGTTGTAGCTGTTCTGGTTTCAGGTCTTATCTCTTTATAAGATATACTGGTCTCTTTGTGTGTGTGTGTGTGCATGTGTGTGTGTGACCAGTATATAGCAGCCAAAAGTATATCAGAATGTTTCAGTTGTTCCCATGGAAAAAATGGAAGTTGCTTTTGCTAGAAGTCTCAGATAACTGGACCATTCTGGGTTTCACTTAGTTATGTAATCATTAATGAGGACTAAAAAATAGAAAATGCTAATTGGTTTAACCTGTTTTTACGGCTGAGACTGGAGAGAAACTGTTTCTTCCAAGATTAGTATAGATATTTTTGACCACAAGAAGGGGAAAGGACTGTCAGGGAGCAATCAACAAATTTTCACTATGCTATCATACTGAGTTGTTTCTAGGATCTGATGCAATAATGTATGTGAAAAAATCTTTGTAAATTAGAAAGTACTCTACTGATGACTACTATTAATTTTATTAGGTTATTGAAAAAATTTCAGTATTAGGAATGTGCTGAGATTAAAATTTGGCATAATCATTTTATCACAATTAAGCTTTTCATAATAGAGAAATCTTGACTAACTTCACTTAGTTTTTTAAGATAGTATTCATACATTTTAGATTCCAAAACCAAACCACAAATGATTAAAATCTGCTTTATGCAAATGGAAGTGCTATTTTTAAATACATTTCAAAATAACATAATAGGAAACTTTAACCTTATAAAAATGTATTCATTTTCTTTTTTATATATAAATGTTCACCTGCTTAAGTTAAGCAGATAGCATTTGAACTTAATTTCAGCTGCCTGGAAAGTGACTGTGATATCATACATTGGTAAAAAAGAGATTTTTCTATTCATTTTAATTGCATTACATAGGGTGACAAATGAATGATTATAACATTCAATATCAGTTGCTAAAAATGAAATTTTGTACTCTCTTTCTAAAAGTGTATAATAGACAAATTACACTTGATTTGAATAGTAGCTAATTATTAACTCAGAGATGATTGCCTCAACCACAACAAAACCATTTTATTGTAGAGACATGACAGTTGCCAGGATGTGGTTTGTAGTGGGCACCAAATTTTTGTACTTTCAAGGCTATAAATTTTTAACCTCTGTTATAAAATTCTTTGATTCTTTCTTGGTCTTAATATGATTTGAAGTTGTCATCTGAAAATTATCTAACATCAGCATCTAAACAGTATTTTTATATGATATTGGTAAATAAAAAGGAAGTGGGTTTGGATGTGGTTCCAATTATTCTTTGCTCATAATCTTCTATTGTGGTTTACAGAAATATCTTTTGGAAGCTTTAATATCCTTCCTGTACTTAATTGCATCCAGGCTTCCCTAATTATTACTACACATTAGTTTTTTAGCACCAAACTTTCATAATTATTTTCACATATAGAATGGTTATTGCTCACATTCAGTATAGATAACATTTGAACTTTCATTAAAGTACACTTTTACGGAGAAACTTTTGAATATCAAACAAGTATAGTAATCTGAAATACATCTTTTTATGTCTTTAAATACACTTGTATTTCTGCTTTTCTTTTTTATTCTTTCTCTGTATATACAGCTGTATTTTATTTAGATTTATTTTATATATTATAAAATTCACCTTATTTCAAGTGACAATATTTTTTTGTAAATATGGTAATTTCTAGTAAATTTTATGTATCCATTAACACAAGTGAGCTTTTTAAATAGTTTACCTCTCATCTTAAGTATTACTCATGAAGCTAGAATGGACCAGTTTTGAGTAGGTAGGGATGTAGAACTGGGCTATTCATATTAATTCAGGAACAATTGGTTCTGTGGACTTAGACTTTTTTTTTTAAATGTCTAATTATTTACTTTTTTAAGTTTTTATATGTATTATATTTTTTTTGAAGTCAATGTATACAACACTATGTTTTAGAAGTATAGGTTCACACCTCTTCAGAAGTATGTCAGCACACCATACCCACCCAGCAAGGTACACATATTCCTCTACCATAGCCATTGTGCCCCCTCCTTACATCCCTTGCTACCCACTCCCTACTCATTTTCAGAATCTTAGTCCTATGCTCATATTTCTAAGATGTGTTTTTGTTCAGTGTTTGCCTATTCCTTTGTTTTGTTTCTCTATATTCTGTATGAGTGAAATTTATCTTATTTTTTTTTTCTATTTACCGATTTTGCTTAACACTATAACCTCCATTTTCAAAATCCATGCTGTAGAAGGCAAAATTTCATCATTTTTTAAAAATAGCTGAGTCATAGTCTAGTGTGTATATTTACCATATATCCTATTTTTCTATTAAATTGTTTTTCTTACATTGTTATAGTCCCCATGTTTCTTCCATTACCATATGACCTGTGAACTATCACCATATGACCTGTGAACTGTCACCATATTCCATTGCATTCATCCTTCCCCTGTTTTGCCCCACCTCCATCCCCTTTCTTTGCTCTATGTCTTAGTTCTATGGTCAGCTTGCTAGTTTTGACTTTTTCTTGATCTTTTGTTTGGTTTCTTTATATTATTTGTCTTTTTTCTTCCGACTAATTTGAGTTAGTATAATAGCTGGAAGGCTAGCTCTATCCATGTTGCTGCAAATGGCATGAGTTTGTCTTTTTGATTGCTGAGTAATATTCCACTGTGTAACTGCACCACAGCTTTTGATCCATTTGTCTATTTTTCAAGCATTTGGGTTGTTTCCATAGCTTGATTATTGTAAAAAGTGCTGCAATAAACATAAGAATTTAGGTTTCCTTTTGGATTCGTGTTTTTATGTCCTTTGGGTAGATTCCTAGGAGTGGACCATCTTAATCAATGGTAGATCCATTTTTTTAGTGTTCTGAGCTTTCCATAATGGCTAATTCAATTTACATTAGTGTTAGAGGGTACCTTTATCTCCACACCCTCTCCAGCATTTGTTGTTTCTGTTTTTTTTTTTTTTTTTTTGTTTTGTTTTTTTAATATAGACCTTGCTTACTGGAGTGAGGTGGTATATCATTGTGGTTTTGATTTGCATTTCCCTGATCATAAGTGATGTTGAACATTTTCTCATATGCCTATTGGCCATTTGCATTTCTTCTTTGGGGAAATTTCTTTTTGCTTCCACTGCCCATTTTTTGACTGGGTTGTTTGTTTTGATTTTGTTGAGTTGTGAAGTTCTTGATAGATATTTGATGTCAGTTCCTTATGTGTTGTATGGTATGCAAATATTTTCTTCCATTTAGTCAGATGTCTCTGTTTTGATTATTGTCTCTTTTGCTGTACAGAAGTTTTTTGATTTCATGTATTCCCAGATGTTTATCTTCTCCTTTGTTTTCCTTGCTTCTGAAGATGAGTACTCAAAGATGTTTCTGAATTTTATGTCATGAAGTGTTTTGCCCATGTCTTCTTTTATATATGTCATGGCTTCATATCTTACATTCAAGTCTTTTAACTATTTTGAGTTGATTTTTGTATATGGTGTGAGGTAGTAGTCTAGTTTCATATTTTTCCATGTTGCAGTCCAATTTTCCCAACACAATTTATTGAAGATCCTTTCTTTCAGTGTATATTCTTTGCTCCTTTGTGTAGATTTGTTGACAATATATGTGTGGTTTTACTTCTGGGCTTTCAGTTCTATTTCACCTGTATGTATGTCCGTTTTTGTTCCAATACCATGCTGTTCTTATTATAATGACTTTGTAGTATTGTTTGAATTCTAGGAGTGTAATGTTTCCATTCTTACCCCTTTTTGTCAGGAGAGCTTTCACTGGGGTTTTTGTTTTTCCATATGAATTTCATCAATATTTGTTTTATTTCCTTGAAGAATGCCATTGAGGTTTCTATTGGAATTGCATTAAATCTGTAAATTGCTTTCGGTAGTATGGTCATTTTTATAATGTTGATTCTTCAGATTCTTGTGTAGGGAATATCTTTCCCCTTCTTTGTGTCTTCTGTTTCTTTTAACAATGTTTTGTAGTTTTCCTTGTATAGGTCTTTTACCTCCTTTGTTAAGTATATTCCCAGGTTTTTTTGAGGGGGAGGGTATAATTCCAAACTGGTTGACATGTGTATTGATGAAAGTGGGTGTTTCAGTGCTATACTACTTTTGTGTTACTGCCAATGTATGTTTTCAGATTTATTAATAAATACTTTGTATATTTGACATTTCATCATTTGATATATATGCACACACATTAGTGTTATGTCTTCATATCTGTATTGATTTATTAATCGTTATATACTGTTCATCCCTGTCTCTTGTTACCTTTTATATATGGAAGTTCATTTTATTTGATAGAAGAGTGACTGTGCTTGTGTCCAACAAACACACACATAAACACACACACACTCAAGCCTTTGTTTATCTTTTGAGTTCTGAATACAGAAACAAGTTTTGTTTTTTTTTATACAACCAATGACTCTGTTTTTTTATTTTATATGTTCATTACATTTGATTCATGTGTTCAGTACGTTTTCTTGAGTCCACCCTACCCCTCAAAGCTATGTTTATTGAGGTAAAGTAGGTTTTCATCTTTGTATCTTCTCTAAGGCCAAACTTCTATAAATAAATTTTTTCACACCCTTCCTACACCAGTGGCCCCCAAATCCTCCACTATGTTCCATTGGACCTTTCCCTTCTCTCGCTCCCACTCCATCATCACTCTGGTTGACTCAGTTTTACAGTCAGATGTTAAGTGCTTAGTATTTCTTTGGTTTTGACTGATCAGTTTTATGTTTCTCTACATTTCACATATAAGTAATTACTGAATGGTCTTTCTGCCTTATTTTGCTTCATTCCATTCATGTAAATATTAGGAGTCCATCCTTTTTTATGACTAAGTAGTAATCTACTGCATGTATATTCATACCACATATTTATGATTCACTTTTCTGTTGTTGGACACATAGGCTATTTCCATGATTAGGTATTGTAAATAGGGCTGCAGTGAACATAGGAGTACATGTATCACTTGAAATGAGTGTTTTTTATTTACTTGATTTGTAAGTGGAATTGCTGAGTCATATAGTAAGTAGGTCCAGTTTTAGTATTTTGAGAAACCTCCATACTGTTTAACATAGGTATTGGGCTAGTATACATATCCATTTATAGTATATAAGGGTTCCTTTTTCTCTACATCTTTGCCAACACTTGTTTTTGATCTTTTTGATGTGGGCTCTTCTCACAGATGTGAAATGGTATCTTATTATTGTTTTGATTTGTATTTCTGTAATGAAAACTGATGATGAGTATTTATGCATGTGCTTACAGGACATCTTTATATCTTCTTTGGAGAAGTGCCTGTTTAGCTATTCTACCGATTTTTTTAAAAAAAATTGTGTTGTTTCCTTTCTTGAGTTAAACTAGTTCTTTATATATTTTGACTTTCAATTCCTTGTCAGATTTATGGTGTGTAAGTATTTTCTCCTATTCAGTTGGGTGACTTAGTTTTACTGATGCTTTCTCTCACTGTAAAGAAGTTTATAAGTTTGATCTAATCACATTTGTCTGTAATTACTAGTGCTTCTGTTGCCATTGGAAACCAGTCTACAGGATATCACTGCAGCCAATGTTGTGGAGGTTTTGACCTATAATTTTCCTTAGTGTATTTTGTAGTCAGGTCTTATATCTGTATCTTTAGACACTTTTCATTTAATTTTTTGTTGGTGTGAGGTGGTGGTAGTTTCATTCTTCTGTATGTGGTTGTTGAGCTTTCCCAACACCATTTGTTGAAGAGAACTTCCTTTTCCCGGTGGATACTCTTGGCTTCTCAGCCATAGATAACCGTCTGTAGATGTGTAGCTTATTTCTGGGCTGTCCATTCTATTCCTTTGATCTCTGCATCTTTTTGTTCCAGTAACAGTGTTTTGATTACTGTAGTTTTATATTATAGTTTGAAGTCTTCGAGTGGGCTACTGCTACTCTTTCTTTTTTTATTGGTCAGGATAGATTTGACTTTTAAAGGTTTATTTTGTGATTCTATATGAATTTCAGTATGTTTGTTCTATCTCATTCAAGAATGCCATTGCACTGATAGCATTGATAGAGATTGCATTGTATCTGTATATTGCTTTGTTAGGATAGCCATCTTAACAATGTGAATTCTTCCAATTCTTGGGCAACTGATACCTTTCAATTCCTTTTATATTAGATTTCTCTTAACATTGCCTTTTAGTTTCCATAGTATAGATCTGTTACCTCTTTGGTTAAATTTTCCCTTTGATATTTAATTTTTGTTGCAATTGTGAATGATATTGTTATCTGGATTTATTTCTTTTCAAACTCATTTTCTTATAGAAACAATTAATTTTTGCAGATTGATTTTGTACTGTGTTATGTCACTAAATTGATTTATTATTTCAATCAGTTTGTAATGGTATCCTTAGGGTTTTCCATGTATTAATCATGTGATCTATAAATAATGAAAGTTTACTTCTTTCCTAATTTGTATTCCTTTTTATTTTTCTCTAGGCTGATTGCTATAGCTTGAACTTCTAATGCTATGTTGAAAAGTAATGGTGAAAGTGGGCATCTTTTTTGTACAAAATCCTAGTGGAAAAGCTTTCAGTTTTTTACCATTGAGTATAATGTTAGTTGTGTTTGTTGTATATGGCCTTTATGATTTTGAGGAATGTTCTATTTATCTCCAGTTTCTTGAGAGTTTTTTTTTTTTAAACCATAAGGTGGATGTTGAATCTCATCAAATGCTTTCTTCACATCTATCTATATAATCATATTATTTTATACTTCTTTTGCTAATGTGATAAATTACATTGATTGCTCTTTGGATGTTGAACCATCCATCCCTTTGTCTTTGGAATAAACCACATTTGATCTGCTAGACTCAGTTTGCTAGACTTTTGTTGAGGATTTTTGCATCTCTGTTCATCAGATAAATTTTTCTGCAATTCTCTTTTTTGGTAATGTTTTTGTCAGGTTTTGTTATCACAGTGATGTTGTCTTCATAAAATATGTTTGAAAGGTTTTGTCTAGTTTTTTGAAGAGTTTAAGAAATATTGATAATAGTTCATCTTTGAAAACTTACTTAGTAGAATTCCCTAGTGAAAGTATCTATATCTGGACTTTTTTTTTATAAAAGTCCTTTTATGTAAAAGGACTTTTTTCTTTTGAGACTTTTGATTACTGTTTCAATTACCTTGATCAGTCTATTCAGGGTGCCTATTTTTTCCTGGCTCAGAATTTCTCCATTTCATCAACCTGTGGCATGTGGGTGATCATAGTAATCTTTAATTGTATTCTGAAATTTTAAAATGTCTGCTGTAATTTTTTTATAATTCTATTTAATCTTTCTAACTCTATTATTTTTTTCTTACTGAGTCTATATAAAGGTTTGTGTATTTTGTTTATTTTTTCAGATAACCAGCTTTTTAATTTCATTGACCTTTTGGACTTTTTTAAACTTCCATTTTATTCACTTCTGATCTAAATTTTGGTTTCCTTCCTTAAAGTGGCTTTTGATTTCATTTGTTCTTCTTTGTCTTATATGTTGGTGTGAGAGATAAGGTTGATTATTTGAACTCATTCTTATTTCTTGATGTGGGCATGAACCTGTATATGCTTTCCTTTTAGTTTTGCTTTTGCTGAGTCCCATACATTTTCATAGGTTGTGCCTTTATTTTCATTCATACCTAGTTATTTTAAAATTTTTTCTTTGATTTCTTCCTCTATCTAAGAATCATTCAGAATTGTGCTTTTAACATTTAGAGGTATCTGGTTTCTTAGAGGTGTTTTCTGCTTCATTTTTGTGGCTGATCTCTAGCTTGAAATCACAGTGGTCACAGAATATATTTGATGTGATTTAATCTTCATGAATTTATTGATTTTTTTGTTTGACTCAACATGTGGTCTATCTTGGAGGGAATGTTCCATTTGCATTTGAGAAGAATGTGTGTTCAGCTTTTTGGGAGGTGTAGTGTCCTTTAAAGGTCCTAAAAAAACCATAGGTCTACGTTTTCATTTAAGGTTATTTTTTTCTTCAATCTGTCCTCTGGTGAAAGTGGGGTGTTGAGGCCCTCAATATTTATTGTTGTTGGTAATAACTGATTTCAGATTTAATAGTAATTGACTTATTTATATTAATGTCCCTTCTTTTGGTGCATGTATACTGATGATTGTTAATGTTTTCTTATGTATTAACCCCTTATAACTTTATAGTGTTTATCTCTGAATCTTACTACCTTTTTTTTAGCTGGAAATGTATATTACTTAATATAAGTATGATAGTTCCTTCATTTTTTGTGGCTTGTTTGCTCATAGGGTTATTTTCCACATTTTACTTTGAATCTGTGTGTTTATCTTTGTAGTTCTTGTGAATCTCTTGGAGACAACAGAAAGTTGGATTAGTTTTTTTGCTTCAGTTGGCCACTGTGTTCCTTTTCATTTATGAAGTCAATACATTCACATTCAGCGTGATTTTTGATATATGAGAATTATTATTGTCCTTTTGTTTTTACCTTTCTGGTTCTTTTTAGTTCCTTGTTCATTTTTTTTTTTTTTTTTTGTATTTGAAGTTTACTCTCTGATTTATTTAGGAGAGCTCTTTTAATATTACTTGTGTGAAAATTCTGATTGTGTGAAATCTTTATGTCTTTTCCTTTGCAATTGAAGGAGCATCTTGCAGGATGTAGATCGCCTCTTTCCTCATTGAGTATTTTGAATATGTCATTCCATTCTTTTCTTGACCCTTAGATTTCCTCCAAGAAGTGTGCTGTCAGCCTAGTGGAATTTCCTTTATATGATTTCTGCTTTCTTCTCCTACTCACCTTTAATATTTTTCTTTGCCTTGAATTCTTAGTAGTTCTATTACTATGTGCCTTTGTTACATCTGACTGCATTTATGGAATCAGGTATTCATTGGTTTCATGAACTTGTATATTTATTTCCTTCGATGTTTCCCTAATGTTTGTTTAAATGAATTCTCTGTTCTCTCTCTTCTGGACTACCCACTGTCCTTATGTTAATTGAGTCAGATATGTCTTTGAGTGTTTCTTCTTTTTTGTTGGTACTTTCTTTTCTTCTGCATAGATCTTTCATGTATTATGATCTTCAAGGTCAGTAATTTGGTCTTCTGTTTGCTCTATTTTGCTTCTATAGCTTCTTGTAGGATTTTTTTTTTAACTCCAAATATTTTTTTAAATAACTTTTTGCATCCTGAAATTCTGTTATGTCCGTGTAAAGTTTTCAATTTCTGGGCCTCCCCTGGTGGCGCAGTGGGTTAAGCAACGCACTACGAAGCAAATCGCAGCCACTGAAGCACGAGTTCGATCCCTGCTGCCGGCCAGGGG
>JAGFMF010011718.1:3288570-3314199 GCA_019455555.1 Galemys pyrenaicus | reverse complement strand
AGTACACTGCTGAGGGGAGCAGCGGGCACAGCAGGAGAGGTCTGCCACACCATGTGGGTCCCCTCCCTGGCAGGCAGCAGGGATCGAACTCGTGCTGCAATGGTTGTGGTCTGCTTCATAGTGCGTTACTTAACCCACTGTGCCACCAGGGAGGCCCGCAAAGTGTTTCTTCTTATTATTTTTTTTTGTATATGTCTTCTTCTACCTCTGTACTTTGTTATTATCATCAAGGTAATTTATTTTGTATTTCCATAGCCTTGTGCAGAATGTTTTTATTTCCCCTCTTGATCTTTCTATATCTTGCATGTTACTTTTTTATGTTCAGATTTTAATTTTTAATTTTTATTTATTTTTTCTTACAATATTTGCTTTCTTTTCTAGGTATTGCCCCTATAGAATTTTACCACCAATTCACCTGTCCACCATCACCTTAGTCCCTTGTGCTCTTCCTATCTCTGCCTTGATCCCAAACCCTCCCTCTTCCCTGCAGAATATCTCTAATTTGTAGCTGTTTATTTTTGTTTTGTTGTTGTTGATATTTTTATTATTTTTTTACCTTGATCCCCTATATTGCTCCTATAAGTGAGACCATCCAGTATTTTTCTTTTTCCTTTCTGACTTATTTTACTGAGCATAATCCCTTCAAGCTCTATCCATGTTTCTAGGGTGGCTCTAGTTTATCATTTTTTATTGCTGAATAATAATCCATTGTATATATATGTATATACATACTTATATGTATATATATGTATAAATATATATGCATATATATGTATAAATATATATATTTATATGTATATATAAATTTCCTTGATTCAGTCATGTATTTTTTGGCATTAAGGTTGATTTCAAATCTTACCCATTATAAATAATTCTGTGATGTTACCTTTATTAGTAGTTCAATTTCATTTTCTGTTCTTAGTTTTTCTCATGTCATTGAATTGTTTTTCTGAATTTTATTGTATCTACTTTAACTTTTCTAGTTCTGTTGTATGACTTGTTTGTCAGTGTTTTCTTTCATCTCTCTGAACTTATTTGTTATTCAATTTTGAATTCTGTATCTGATAGGGACATGAAGTATTCCCTGTCTTTAGGTTGGATTCTAGAGAATTGTTTTCCCCTTGTGATAAAATATATCCTTCAGGTCTCAAGCTGTCATGTGTTTTATCTGTCCATTTTGCTGTTTAGATGTCCCTGTTTTTTTTTTTTTTAAGTATATGTAGCATTAACATATATTTTCACTATTATAATTTTCAGCAACTTGCTCTATGATTTTTAAGTGATTTTTTTCTTTACCTTTGCTGTTATTTCGTATTATCAGAAACCTGATCTTTCAATTGTTGAATCAAGGAGGGACCTTGAGGGTTCAGTTGCTGGTATTAATGCTGTGTATGGAGAGATTTGATTTATATTTGTGCACTGACAATAGACTTTGTCACTGGGATTATAGACCTGAGACTGTTCAGTTTAAGATTTGTCAGTGCAGTTATTGATGTTAATGGCAGCCCAATGGGAAGTGTAGTCCAATGCCCTGTCCTTATTTCCACTGGGATCCTGGCCATTAGGTAGCATTGGACTCTTTTACTTATATTACTCCTCAATCATAGGTGTGTTTCTCCATAACCTTTACCCCTGTTACCTCTTCTATTTTAAAGACTTCTCCAGCAAAGTGGGAGCACTATACTTTGTACTACAGCCTTCATCTTCTGGGCCACAAGTTCTAGGTTTCTTTACCTACATTTTGTTCAATGAAGAATGGATCATTCTTGTTTCCTAATTGCTGCAGCCTGTGCTTCTCTGATGTCTAAGAAGTATTTCAGTTCTTTTCAAAAACACGGGCTTTCTGGGTGCAATGTTCCTCTAAGTAACCTAGATAATCCTCTGAAGCAAAGCAAGGAATATTCTCTGACACCATTTTGGTATGAGTACTGTTGCCTTGGCTTTTGGTATCGAATGCAAAACATCCCACAGTGATATATGTCAAGAAGCTTATTGCCTATGTTTTCTTTTAGAATTTTTACGTTTTATGTCTTACATTCAAGTCTTTAATCCATTTTGACATACTTTTCATGTGTTGATTTAAATTCTAGTCTAGTTTCATTCTCTTTGGTGTGGATGTACAGTCTTCATAATACTATTTATTGAAGAGACTGTCCTTTCCCCATTGTATGTTCTTAGCTAATTTGTTGATTTGTTGTAATGTAGTAGTCACTTTTTTGTGGTTTTATTTCTGGACTTCCGTTCTGTTCCTTTGATCTTTGGGTCTGGTTTTATTTTTATGTGAATAATGTACTGTTTGATTATTATACCTATGATAGTATTTGGAATCAGAGTTTGTTTCTTCCCACTTTGTTCTTCTTTGTCCAGATTACTCTGGCTATAAATGACATTTTGTGCTTCTACATGCATCTTAGAATTGCATTTTCTATTCCTGTGATAAATGCCATTGGAATTTTGATGTGTGTCTTTTCCAGCTTCCTTATCAGTGTATTATAGTTTTTAGTGTTGTATAGGTCTTGTATCTCTAGGATTATATTTACTACTAGGCTTTTTGTTCTCTTTGATCCAATAGTAAATGGGATTGTTTTGTTAATTTCTCTTTCTGATATTTTGTTATTAATGTATAGAAAACAAACAGATTTTGGTATATTGATTTTCACCTGCAACTTCACATATTTTGTTTATCTTAATGTTTCTGTTTGTGTTTTTAGGGTTTTCTATGTATGTAGAAAATTACCAAATGGTTTCACTTATAGGAGGAATGTAGAGGAACCAAATAAGGTATCAGGTGAAAAATAATAAATATAATAAAGTAAAAATCAAAACCATCAGGCAAATATAGATAAGAGACATTCTGTAGGGGAGAAGAAGGGAGAAGTATCAGAACAAGGGTAGGAAGAGCACAAGGGTCTATGGTGGTGGTACATGTGTGACTTGATGGGGGACTCTTATGGGGAAATCATACAGTGTACAAATATGAAGAATGATGTAATGAATATATATTTAAGAAGAAATAAATCATGAAAAGAAGGAAGGAACCCTCCTAAATCATGGAGATTGAAACCCACTCTACTGGAAGACCACTGGATCAATGAGGAGATCAAAGAAGAAATTAAAAAATAACTTGAGATGAATCATAATGAGGACACAACTTTCCAGAATATCTGGGACACAGCAAAAGTAGTTATAAGAGGAAAATATATACATAAATAGAGGCTCACATCAAGAAACAATAAAGAACTCAAAGAAACAACCTAATCTTCCATCTTAAATAACTGGAGAAAGAACAGCAAAAACCCCCAAAAGTAAGTAGAAGAAAGGAAATAATAAAAATAAAAGTAGCAATAAATGAAATAGAATTTAAGAAAACAACCCAAAAGATCATTGAAACTAAAAGTTTGTTCTTCAAAAAATAAGCAAAATAGACAAACCTTTAGTCAGCCTGACAAAAAAATAATGGGAAAGAACATAAATAAATAGAATTACAAATGAAAAAGGAGAAATGACAGCAGACATAGCAGAAATCAAAAGACTAATCAGAGACCACCTTGAGCAGTTATATCCTAACAAGTTCAATAATCTAGAAGAGATGGACAAATTCCTAAAAAAACTTTAGAATCATCCAAAGCTAGATAAGAAGTAGAACACCTCAACTATCCAATTACAAGCAATGAAATTGAATCATTAAAACCCTCCCCAAAAATGAAAGCACAGGACCAGATGGCTTTACAAATGAATTCTACCATATATTCAGAAATAAACTTGTGCCTATCCTATACAAACTCTTTCAAAAAATTGAAAATGGAGAGATACTATAAAACATGTTTTATAAAGCCAGCAGGATACAAAATCATCACACAAAACAGCCTTCTCATATGCAAACAATCAACCTGAAGAAGTATAATATAAAACCTGAAGAAATAATATAAAATACTTGGGAATAAACCTTACACAAGAGGTGAAGAATCTATACAAAGAAAACCATAAAACATTGTTAAGAGAAACAGAAGGGATAAAGAAATGGAAAGACATCCCCTGCATGTGGATCGGAAGAATTAACATTAATAAAATGGCCATCTCCTACCAAAAGCAATTTACAGATTCAATGCTATTCCAATAAAAATTTCAATGAAATTCTTTAAAGAAATAGAACAAATATTAATGAAATTCATATAGAGACACATAAAAACCTCGAATTGCCAAAGCTCTCCTGACTAAACAGAAAGGGAATGGACATATCACAATTCCAGACTTTGAACTATATAACAAAGCTATAATAATTAAAACAGTACTAAAACCCAAAAAAAGGCACACATACCAATGGAATCAAATAGAATACCCAGATATAAACCCACAGATTTATGGAAAACTAATATTTGACAAAGGAGCAACAAATATGCAATGGAGCAAAGACAGTTTGTTCATTAATGGTTCTTGAGAAACTGAACTGCTACATGCAAAAGAATGAAGCTAGCCTACTACCTCTCGCCATGCACAAAAAGCAACTCAAAATGGAACAAAGAATTAGATATAAGAGCCAAAACCATAAAATATGGAAGCGAATACAGGCAAAACACTACATGATGTACATCTCAGCAACATCACCTAAAGCAAAGAAAGTGAAGGAAAAGATAAACATCTGGGACTACATCAAATTAAAGAGCTTCTATACAGCAAAAGAGACATTCCCATAACAAAGAGATGCCCCACTGATTGGGAAAAAATTTTTGCACTCCATACTGATTACAAAGATCTACAAAGAACTCACATGAGTCAACAAAAACAAAGTAAACAATCTAGTCAAAAAATGTTCAAAAGAACTTAAAAGACACTTCTCTAAAGGGGAAATGCATATTGCCAGTGGGCATATGAAAAACTGTTCAGCATCCCTCATAATCAGGGAAATGCATGTTAAAACCACAATGAGTTACCACTTTATGTCAGTAGCAATGTCACATTAAAAAAAAAAAAAGAATCAGCAACTACAAATGTTGGCAAGGATGTGGTGGAAAGGAACTCTCCTAGACTGCTGGTGGGAATGTAAATTGGTCCAACCTCTATGGAAAACTGTATGGAGGTTCATCAGTCTACTAAAAATGGTGCTAGTGTATGATCCAGCAATCCCACACCCAAGGATTTACCCAAAGCACAAAAACATTAATTTAAAAGAATACATGTTTATCACAGCATTATTTATAATAGGCAAGACCTGGAATCAGCCCAAATGTTGATGACTGGATAAGGAAACATGGTATATATACACAATGGAATACTATTCAGCAATCAAAAAGATAAACTAGAGCCATTCATAGACACATGGATGGAATTGAGGGAATTACACTAAGTGAAATAAGTCGGAAAGAAAAAGAAAAATACCAGATGGTTTCACTTATAGGAGCAATATAGGGAATCTAGAAAAAAATAATAAAAATATCAACAACAACAAAAAAGTCCCACAATACAACAAAACAAAAACAGACAACTAAAATCAGAGATGTTCTGCAGGGAAGAGGGAGAGGTGGGGATCAAGGCAGGGACAGACTAGCACAGGGGACTTTGGTGATGGTGCATGGGTGAATTGGTAGTAGAAATTCTATGGGAACTACACCTGGAAAAGAAAGCAAACATTGTTAGAAGAAATAAATGAAATAAAATTTAAAATGTGTGGTGAAACTATATGACATTACTAAAAGAAATAGAAGAAGAAAAAAAAAAGATATAGAAGACACAAAGAAATGGAAAGATTGTCTCTGCTCACAAATTGGAAGTGTTATTATGGTTAAAATGACCATTTTACTTAAAGGAATATATAGATTAAATGCAATCCCTATTGAGTTTCAGTGGCATTTTTTAAAGAAGTAGAACAACAGTACTGAAATTTACATGGAACTACAAAAAATCTCCAGGAGCCAGTACAATTCCGACAAAGAGGAAGAATGGAAGTATTACACCCCCAGACTTCAAACTATACTATAAATCTACAGTAATCAAAATAATGTGCTATCAGAAAAAAATACACGACCAATTAAATTGAGAGCCCAGAGTTCAGAAATAAATCCACATTTCTATGGACAATTAATCTACAACAAAGGAGCTAAGTGTATACCTTGCAGAAGGAAAGTCTCTTCAACAAATGGTTCTGGGAAAACAACTTTATCTCACAGCATACATAAAAAAGTGACTCAAAGATGTATTAAAGTCTTGGCTGTGAGATCAGAAACAACAAAACACATAGAAGAAAACATAGACAAAACTCTCCACAATATTGGCTTCATGGATACCTTGTGGGGCTTTATTCTAGCAGCAGGGAATTGAAAGTAAAAATAAATAAATGTACTTCATCGAACTAAAATGCTTCCTCATTTTAAGACCATAAAAATGGAAAGGTGCCTAACTTAATGGGAGAAATTATTTGCACATATCCATTAAATACAAAAGTCCAACACAAATGAACATAAAGAAGGCAAATAATAAAAATTGGGCAAAAGTGCTAAATACAATCTTCACCATTGAAGGTATACATATGGCCATTAGGCACATAAGAAGATGCTCATCATCACTTATCATCAGGGAAATGCAAGTAAAAACCACTATGAGAAATCCTCTTACTCCTGTAAGAATGACCTATATAAAATAGACCTGAAACATGTGTTAGTGATGGTTGTAGAAAAAGGAAACATTGTAGGACTCTGTGGGAATCTACCCTGTTTCAGCTCCCATGGAAGGTAGTATGGAGGTTTCTCAAATAGAGAAAATGGATCTACCATATGATCCAGCAATTATACTCATAGCTATGTACCTAAAGAATGCAAAAACTAATACAGAGGGTTATATTCAAGTCTGTTTTCATTGCAACAGTAAAATAACCAAGTTTGGGAACAATCTGTGTCCAATAGTAGATGAGTAGACAAATAACGTGGTATATATGCACAATAGAATACATCTATAACTTAAGATGAAATTTTTGTATTTGCAACAGCTGGTAGAATTGAAGGGGATGATGCTTAGTGAAATGAATCAGATGAAGAAAGACAAATACCAGATAATTTCACTCACTTGTGGAATATAAAAAACAATACAGGGCTTCCCTGGTGGCCTAAGGGGTTAAATCTCAGCACTGTGAAGCTATTGCCAGCCACTGCAGCATGGGTTTGATCCCCAACCAGGAAGCTAACCCACATAGTGCAGCAGACCTATCCTGTCACATCCGCTTCATCCTTCAGCAGTGTATTTCAGTAGATCTGCCTGTCCTGCTCTGCATTCTGGTGAATCCTCTTACCCTCTCACCTCTGGCTTACATCCCAATTCTTGAATGCATCAATAAATCTTAAAAAAAATATAAAGCAACAAACAAATCCAAACCAAAAGCAAACCTTTGAAATAATAATGCAGACTAACCAAACAAAAAGAGAATGTAGCCTATAAGGTGGGAGCTGGGAAGATGGAAGTTAAGGAGGTGGTTGGTGTAGAATGCAAGTCCCTGTGGGTGTGTTGCAGCCTCTTTAGTTTAGGGAGGGATTTTTTTTTCCTTTTTAAAAATTTATTTATTTTAATTTTTTATGATGTTTGCTTTCTTTTCTAGATGTAGTCCCCATAGAATTTCCATCACCAATTCACCTGTACACCATCACCAAAGTCCCTTGTGCAGTTCCTGTTCTGGCCTTAATCCCAACCCCTCTCTCTTCCCTGAAGATGACTTTGATTTGTAGTTGTCTATTTATTTTTGTTTTGTTTCGTTGTGTTTTTTTTCCCCATTGATCCCCTATAATCCTCCTATAAGTGAAACCATCAGGTATTTTTCTTTTTCCTTCTGACTTAATTCACTGAACATAATACCTTCAAGTTCTATCCATGTTTCTGAAGATGACTTTAGTTTACCTTTTTGTTTGCTGAATAATATTTCACTGTGTATATATATCGCATCTTCTTTATCCAGTTGTCTATTTTTGGGCAGTTAGGTTGCTTGCATGTCTTACCAACTATAAATAGTGCTGGAATGAACATAGGGTTGCAGGTATTCTTTTGAAGCAGTATTTTTGTGTCCTTTGGATATATCCCTAGGAGTGGGATTGCTGAGTCATATGATAGCTCCATTTTTAGTAGACTGAGAGACCTCCATACAGTTTTCCATAGAGGTTGGATCAATTTACATTCCCACCAGCAGTGTAAGAGAGTTCTTTTTCACCACATCCTCACCAAATTTTGTAGTTGCTAGTTTTTTCAATATGTACCATATTGGTATCAGGTGGTATCTCATGATGGCGTCAGGTGGTATCTCATGGTGTCAGGTGGTATCTCATGATGGTTTTAATTTGCATTTCTTAGGGCGGGATTTTCAGTTACCTTTTGTTTCCCATTCAAGAAAGACTATGCTGGTAGTATTCTATAGCAAGACTCAGACAATATCTCCCCTTTCAGCCACAATCTAATTTTTATTTTAGTAGATTTTGCATTCAGAGCCTTTTCCTTGAGGTTCAGGCAAGAATAAAGTGAATGGGAGCCGTGGGTTTGAGCTACATGCAGGCACTAGAGGAAGCTGCAGTCTTTGTAGTAGGTATGCTGTCTAAGACTGTCTAGCCCAGCAAAGAATTACTAGGTATTTCTCAAGACTGCTGAAGCTGGCCCAAAATGATTATAGTTGCTCCTACCATTGGTTCCCTGAAGAATTGTCCCTGGTAGACGCACTTGCTGGGATGCAGTAGACTAGTGTGCTTCCTGGAAAGCCAGAGTTCAGGCTGGGGAGAGGCAGGTTTTTCTCCCAGTGTCCCAATAGTTCCCAGCAGGACTGGTTGTCATACTGAACTACCCTTTCCAATGGTTTCTGTCTCTCCTTCCTTTCAGGGGATACCTGAATTCTTGAGTCCTTGGTATTCTTTTAAATGAAATTTCTCCAATACAGGTATAGCTATGCTACACCTTTGGGTAAAGAGTCAGCTCCAGCTTTTTGTGAGACCACAGTGTTGCTGCCATCTCTTCTTATATAATTTTAACAAAAGAAATACATGTTTGTATATAAATGCCAAAAATATGTAATTTAGGAACAGTTTTTTTTTTTGGTAATTCTCCTTTATTAACAGTAGCTACTATTAAATGTTTGGTGACTGTTTCAAAATGATTGTTTTAAAAGAACTCACTAATGAACATGTCTTGAACATTTCCAAGACATGAATAATTATTTGTCTTAGAAATATGGTTTTGCATAAGCACTAGACTTTAGAATTTAGTTCAGTCATAAGAATCATCTGTCTACTTACATCTATAGATAAGTTTTGCCTTATTGCTTTTCCACCTCTTTTCCCTATACCCCCATGTATCTCCTCTACTGTGTGATTAATTGCTGTGTCAGTTTCCTCTTGGAGGTTCCCTGGTGCAGGTACAGCTGCAGTTTGGAGCAGTTGTTTCAGACTTTCTCATTAATTGCTATTGAACATCATAATCCTCTAAATGAAGGTTAAATTAGGTAACACTGAATTACCCTATGATGGTGACGATATTATGTTTGTAAATAATTTGTTGAGAAAAGTGACATCCTCTACTAATTTATCAACAACATTTCTTATTTGTTAATAGTTTTGGGTGGTCTTGTCAGTCATGTTTCATTTAGAAATGGTGGCACAAAATTTAAATGTAAGATAATTTGTCAAATGTTGTAGAAAAATTAAAGTTAGGTGTTACTGTTATCTTTTGTTTTTATGTGAATAGTCTAGTTATTGAAAGATTACAATAATTTGCTGAAGAGGGTGTATATGTGATTTACCTTATATTATCACTGGATGGCACTGTGGGCTCATGAGCTGCACTAAAAATAGGCCCTCTGGTTTTAAAATTCATTTCTAATGTTTATAATTCCACTTGCTACTTGTTACTTGCTACCAAGCACCCATTAAAATTTGCATTGTGTTTATTAAGTACAGCATTTTTAAACTGCATGCAAAATATATTTTTCCCTATAAGGTAAAACATCAGTTAAAATAAAACCTAACTGCTTTCCATGCAGCTACTTGTCCATTTAGGTCTATAGCATAGTAGTTAGGAGTATGGACTTTTGAGCTAAACTTTGAGACTTAAAACATCAATATGTTGAGGCTCTTGAAGAAGTATTGAAATGGTTCTATCCCTAACTTTTCTTATTTATTAAAGAGGAATAATAATAGTGTTTGCCTCCTAAGAGTGCCATGAGGATTAAAATGAGTTAATTTATCTAAAGTGCTTATGGCAGTGCTGTAAATAAGTGTTAACTTCTGTTTTTATGTAATTATTACCATTATCTCTACCTTCTTTTCTCCTTTTTTTGTAGCTGAGATTTACTTAGCCAAAGCCTTTATTTTTGATGAAGTCTTGCAATTATTTAGAATATGAACACTAAAAACTAAGTTTTACTTTGGTCCTGTTTTCTGCCTTCTCCCTCCCCCAAGAATGTGTATGTTTAAATGTCTGTCAAAATTAACTTAAAAATACTGATGATATATTTCTTATTATAAATATGCATGTGGATGCGACTGTTGCTTAGACTAGTGAGAAAACTGATGGAACATACTGAAAGTCCAGGAAAATTTCTTTGCAAGTGAGCCAAAGGAGAAATCTGAGACCAGAGCTACTCTGGGTCATCTTGAGTCCTTCTTAGTTACTTTCAGGTTACTGAAGTCTATACATTTGCTTCAAATTGGCAAAAATCATTACATTGAAATATTGAAACAAAGCTCAACAGCAAGTACATATTACTGAGTACAGGCAAAACTCTTTTTATTATTGTTTTTCTTTGTTTTGTTTTTGGTACTGTCAACAAATACCTCTTGACTCTAGTTGGATCATCTCCCAAGATTTCCTATCTACATTGGATAATGTCCCATGTACAATGAAAATGAGACTCAAATTTACTTTTCAGGGTAATCAATTATAGCAATATTTGGATTCCACTCTACTCCAGAAACTTACATTAAAAGTATTCTATTTTCGGGCCTCCCTGGTGGCGCAGTGGGTTAAGCAATGCACTATGAAGCAAACCGCAGCCACTGCAGCACGAGTTCGATCCCTGCTGCCAGCCAGGCGGGGGACCCACATGGTGCAGCGACCTCTCCTGCTGTGCCCGCTGCTCCCCTCAGCAGTGTGCTTCCGTTGATCTGCCTGTTCTGCTCCCTGCTTTCTGTGGTGAATCCTCTCACCCCGCCCATATCGCTGGCCTGTATCCCAGTGCTTGTATGCATAAATAAATAAATCTTTAAAAAAAAAAGTATTCTATTTTCTTTTTTTTTGATCACTGAGTAGTAGTCCATTGTGCATATACACCACATATTCTTGATCCCATAATCTGTTTTGGGGCATTTGGGTTGTTTCCATATCTTTGCCATTGTAAATAGTGCTGCAATAAATATAGGAGTGCAGATTTCCTTTTGAATCTCTGTTTTGTATTCTTTGTGTAGATGGAAGGGATTATGTTAAGTGAAATAAGTTAAAAGTAAAAAGGTAAATATTGGATAGTTTCACTTATATGTGGAATATAGAGAAAGCAAATAAAGGCTCAGGAGAAAGACAAAACTTGAAAGACTCAAGGCATACAGCAGGGTTCGGGGAGGAAGAGGGCTCAAAATAGAGGAGGGAAGAACATAAGGGACTGTGTTGATGGATCATGAGTGCTATGATGGTAGAACTACAGGGACTATACTAAGGGGAGCAATCAAATATTATCCAAAATTTAACAACAATGTAGAAAATAAATCTAATAAATAAAAAAAGAACAAATAATGGACATTCTAAAAGGACAGTTGTGTTTCTCCTTCTCATCTAAAAACATGGTCCCTTTCTCTCATATTATCTCAAAACATGCATCTTGTCCTTTCTTCTTTCCTTTATCCCCTTTTCCCTTCATTTCCCTCCCCCAACCCTTTTTCCTTCTTTTTAAGTTTGCTTTTTGCTACAGTAAAATTGACCTTGAGTTAGAGTGGAATTCCAAATACTTAATGATTTTTGAGCACCTTGAAAAGAAGAAAAGGCCTGTAATCATACTAAAGTAGGCATGAGACTAAAATTGAATGGTGAATGGTAATGTAGGGAAGATAGAATTTTAAAAGTGCTGCATTGAGCTAGAGATACCTGAAATGTTCATTATTGCCTTTGTGGTGGTAGTGATGACTGCTAGGGCAGTCTTCAGAAATGCAGAACTCATTTATGTGAAGTATTTGAGAAGCTTCTATTAGTCTGTATTCTTTTCCTTTTCATATTTTGTCCTTTGTTCTTGGGATCTTGAAAGTGGTTTCTAGAAAATGTTCTTCTAGTGGGTAGTAGTATGAAGCTCATGCCCCAAGGGGAGTGATAAATGAAAGTGATATCATCCTTGGAAGCACAGACCTATGAATTAAGACAGGCTGAGTAACAGTCATTTCTGTGTGAACCCACGCTATGTGACTTTCAAGGGAATTTTCCTAACCATTATCAGATCTGGTTTCATGTTCAGACATTCTTATTGACATAGTCATTTATCTAGCATAGGAATTTTTCTGCCCATGTTTTCAATATTTCCATTAAATATCATATAAGGTCTTTAGCCAAGTGCTACAATCTTCCTAGTTTTGAGAAGAAATGACTTTTTTCTTACAGAAATAAGAGTATATCATTAAATAATATTCTTTCATCTTATAGTCCGTTTTCTTAACTGCTCAATTTATGATTTAAAGTCACAGTGTTCTTTTATACTTAAATAACATGATGGTTAGAAAAAGGAATCTAAAGATGGTAATTCAGTTTGTCCAAGAGTGTTGAATTCAGCCTCATCATTATTTGTCAAGCAAGCACAGGGCTTGGTTATTTTCTAATGTTATTACCAAAGAGTTTTTTGAATAGAGTATAAGTGTATATTAGAAGTTTCAAAATCAAATGATTAAATATGCTAGGCAGGTAATTTAAAGAGTAGACTGAGCCAGAAAAAGACAATAGGGAATAGGGTGAATATAGATTACAAAGTTCACATCCTCTCTGAGGGCAGAGTCACTACTCATTTGAGCCAGTTGCTGCCAATTGAGAGTATAACCCCAAGTGGTATGCTGGTAAATGTTTAACTCTCTCTCTTTTTTTTTAAAGAAAAAAAAAGCTATGATTTGTAGCATTTGCCAATGGGGTAGTCTCACATAGATAATTTCAAACCTTTAATGTTATTGTCACTGAAAATGATTGTAGAGGTATTAATAGCTGAGTCTCCTGAGCAAGTATTAGCTAGCTCTACCACATCACTTGCTAAGTGGAGCCAGAATTTTTTTTCAACTTTTATATACTACATAGGCCAAATAAAATGCATCAATGAACTGAATCATGCTCATGAACTGTTATTTTTCAACCCCTGGAGGTTAACTGATAATATTTATCTTAGAAATCTTATCAGAAACAGTTTTTGCTACTTTATAGTCAACTGCAGGTATGATCAATTGCTTCACTGGTATTTTCTGAATTGACAATATTTTTAAGTGTTTTTCATACTGAAAATGATAAAAATTTGCAGTTCAGAAATATTTTTTGATTAAAAAAACATGTATGTTATTTCTGAACCTTAACTAACCTGGTTTGTCATCTCTACCCTTAGGTTGTTTTTCCTAGATGGAAAATTTTTATCAGTGAAAGATAAGAAACACTTATCTAACTCATAGAAATCACTAAATTGTAATGCCCACTATTAGAGGATTGGATTTACATATGGTACATCCACCCAATGGAATACTATTCAGTTACAAGGAAAGGTAAAAGGTTAACATTTATAGCAAAATGGAAGGAGTTTGAAGGTATTATGTATAGTAAAGCAAGTCAGAAGGACAAAGACAAATACTGTATGTTACAATATATGAATTAAACAATAGATCATAACAGATGGAAACATAATAACTAGCAGACAGTATAAATGAAGAGGGAGAGATGAGGGAGAAAAAGTAAAGGAGGTGTTTGGGTTAGTGGTGGGAAAAAAATCAGAGGCAGTACTGAAAGGGAGTGAAAGCCACCAAGCCCAGTAGACATGTATTGCTGGGGGGATGTGTGTTAAGGAGAAGCAGGGCTGGCTTCATGGGAAAGTGATCTATGCAATAACCCAGGGCTTATGATTTGGAGGCTCCATACTTGTTTTTTTTTTTTTAAGATTTATTTAATTATATTTGACATCATTTGTAGTCCCCAGGGAATTCCCACCACTATTTCACCCATGCTCTATCACTTCAGTCCCTTGTGCTCTTTCTGCTCTCATCCCGGTCTCTACCCCCAACCCTCCATATTTGGTTTTATGCTTTGCTGGTGCTCTTTTGAAAAAGAAAAGAAGACATATATAAAACAAACACATGAAAATATGCTCATAACCTCTTTTTACTAGGGAATTGTAAATCAAAACAATAATGAACTATCACATCTGTAAGAAAAGTGATAATCAAAAAGCAGGAAACACCAAGTGTTGGCAAGGATGTGGGAAAAGGGATTTGTTGGTAAACTGTTGGTGGGAATATAATTGGTACAGCCTTTAAGGAAAATAGTATGGAAATCACTTAAAAAAATTAAAGATGAAAATGCAGATGATATAGTTATTCCACTCTGGGTATTTACCTGAAAAACATGAAAACATTAAAGAGAAATGTGTCACCCTAGTTCTTCACATCATTATTCAGAATAATCAATATCTGGAAACAATCTAAGTGTCATTACAAAGAAAATGTAATACATGCACGCACACACACACACACATTCAGATATGAAAAATAGATGAATGCCTCAAACATAGATACAACTAGAGGATATTACCTTTAGTGAAATTAAGCCAGGTGGCGAAAGACTAACACCATAGTATCTCACTCATATATAGGAAACAAAGAAAAAGCAAATGAATGCTTTTGAAGAACTGAACAGTAGCCAACAGAAAGGGAGAGGGGCAATGGATTAATTGGGCTAAGAGAACCAACAATATGGTGATTGACGTAAACTAGATTTCTGGTAGCTAACATAATGTATATATAACTATTGCTTTATAAATCTTTAACATCTGAAACCAATATTCCACAATAAAAAAAGGGACAATATTGATAGATTTCCTCATCCTTATAATGTAGGTTGTTAGGGGGACAAAAATAAATAGTAATTTGTACACCAAAAATCCTATGTTATCTGTTTGTTCTGTGTTTGTTCGGATAGTGTATGTTTTTTTATGTTTCTTAGCTTTGTTTTTCTATTTTTGTCTCCCTTACCACCAGCCTTATGTCTTCTTGTCCATCTGTCCTGCGCCCCTTCCTCTTATCTAGAGTCCTCATTTCCTCATGTGCTAGTTATTGTATTTTACTTGATCAACTAGTCAGTAATGTTAATGTTCAGTATTTTTTTTCATTCTGATTTACTTTATGCACATAATTCCCTGAAACTCCCTCCATTTTACTGTCAATAGCTGATTTCATCTTTCCTTACAACTGAATAGGATTCCACATATTCTTGATCCAGTCTTATCTGTGGATGGGAAGTTAGGCTACTTTCATGTCCTACCTTTGCAAAAAGTGCTGCAAAAACATTGTGGAGCATATAGTTTTTTTCATTCATAGTTTAATATTCTTTGTATAGATGCAAAAGAGTGGGGTCGCTAGGTTGAGCAGTATTTCAAGTTTTAGATTTTTTTAAAAGATTTATTTATTTATGCCTACAGGAGCTGGGGTACAGGCTAGAGTTGTGGGAGGTGAGAGGATTCACCAGACAGAGTGGGGAGCAGAACAGGCAGACCGACCGAAACACACTGCTGAGGGCAGCAGCGGGCGAGGCAGGAGAAGATGAATCTAAATTACTTTCCATAATGATTGCAGCAGTTTATAGTCCTATCAGCTTTTGATACGGTTTCTTTTTCTCTACATCCTCCCCCTTCCTCTTTCTTTGTTGGAGGTCTTTTAATAGGATTCTTCTTACAGGTGTGAGATGATATCTCATTGTAGTTTTGACCTGAGTCTCCTTTATTAAGTAATGACAAACATGAAATTTCCCATGTGTCTTTTGGCCTCTTGGCTACCGCTTTAATAAACTGTGTGTTTGGATATGCTGAGTATTTATTGATGTGGTTGTTTCCTATTATCAAGTAGTATAAGTTTTTAAATATACCTTGACTGTTAACCCCTTGTTTGTTATGTATGGTATGAATTTTTTCTTTCTTTCAACAGATAGTTTTTTGTGTACTTCTTAAAATAATGTTTTTTCATTATTCACACTTTTGGATATTTTCAAAGTACTTCTATGATGTTATTCTGAAGTAATATGAATAGGACTATGAGGAACTTAGTGATGTTTTGCAAATGACTCAGGTTTCAGACTTTGTTATCTGAGGGAGCATATGTAGGGCCGAACAGTGGCTAAGATTCAGGCTTATTGAATGAGGATCTAAAATTGTTTCAACCAAATTGCTATGCATGTAAATAAAGATTCAAAGACTATGCCCTCTTTGGGACTGTCTAACCCTCCAATTGTGGTTAGGGAGTAGGTGGAGGATGTGGCTAAGTGAATGATCCTTGTCTGATGACTATGAGAATTGACACAGGAAAGCAGAGTGGCTCTTGAAGGATTCTATCATGTTACAGTCTTCTAACATATAAAAACATATTTGTGGATATGTTAGAATGTAGATCATATGCAAATGTGCTGTAGTAGGAACATATGAGAGTAAGGCTATATGATACGTTTGTATCATCAAAGGCTGATTATGTCAGTGTACCTTTGAGATCTCTTAGAAGTGATGTTGAAAAGACAAAACATGTCTATAATTTGGAACTTAGATCTTAAAAGTCATACATATTGTGTCATTTGGCCTGTTGTTGATGATTTCTGACTGATAAAGTAGTGAGATTTAGAAATCAATTTTCTTGATTTTAATCGTTGGTGAGATGTATAAGTAAGAATAAAAGAGAGCTTAGCCAGACATTTGTATGTATTCTTATTGTTTCTGCTTCTGTGAAGTGACTCCAAAATTACCAAAGATGGTCATAATATGACAGTTATATTTACCAACAGTATTTTGTTTTGGCCTGGAGAGTGGGCAGAGAAGTGCAAAAAGAACTTGATTGTCTTGCAAAGTCAACTTTGAGCTAGGTCCCCTGTTTCTATTCAGATTACTGCCCTTAAACTCCTCAGGTCACTGAACTTTTGCATGTTTAATGTGTATTTTCTAACTAGACTATACTCTATTTTAGGCAGAGAATTAACCTCTTTCAGCACTGTATTTCCATACCTAACATACTGCCTGAACAAAATAGTCAATAAATGTTTGGTGAATGAAAAAAGTACACAGAAAGAAAGAATGTGTTTTTTCTCTTTTGGTATTTTCAGAGTTTTTTCATCACTGAGTCAGTTTTTGTTAAATAACATGGCAGTTTTTGGCACTGTGTGCTTATATTCATTGCATAAATTTTTGCTTGAAGTGTAATGACATAACACATATTTTACCTGCTAAGTCATTGGTCACTGACATAATGCTTTTTTGTCCTAACTGATACTTGGCCTTGTGCCTTTCCCTAGAACTTCTGTGAAGTAACTTTAAGAAGAGTCACCACTGGGTCCTCCCTAGTGGCGCAAGGGGTTAAGCACACTATGAAGCATCCACAGCCACTGCAGCACGAGTTCACTCCCTGGCCAGGGAGAGGAGTCATCCCTAAGTAACTTAATCATGTACTGAATTCTAGTGAGTCCACCTTGTTATTCTGGGACTCATTCCACAGAAACTCAGTAGAACAATGCAATGTGACATGGCCAGACGAAATCATCATTAGATTCACTTTTCTATTCTTGGATTCTAGTCAGTCAGAATGATCAGAGGTAGACAAGTGTGTGAGTTAATTTATTTTGTTATCATGTTAGGGCTTGGTGTATAAGCTGTTGTTACATGTAGGCATGTCTCATATAGTTCAGTAACTTAAAGATTCTAGGAAAATGACTCAATTATAAAATCTTTCTCCCATGAACTTGGGAAAATACCAAGAGAGATTCACTCCTTTAGTTTACAGGATTTTGGGTTTTGATTAATTTTCTGTTGAAGTCTGTAAATGCTGGAAAGGTAAGATTATGAACAATGTTCACTTGACATCAGTTTTTGGTTATCTGGCTATGCATTTCAACTGTTGCTTTATCTTTTTCCTCCCTTTACTGTCAAACTTAATATATTATTTATATTCGAAGTTTCTGCTTTCTAGCTACTTTTCCTTAATGCATTATGTCCACCCAAATTCCTCTACTGGCATTGCTGTTATAGGCTGATTTCCTTTTGTAGAGTCTGAGATTCTCACTGTCATCCTCCTTGATCTTGATTGACTATTTGACATACATTCAACATTTCCTCTAACAAAATCCTCTGACCCTAGCTACCACACCTTTCTTTTATTTTTCCTACCTTTACAATATTTTATTTTTCTCCCCTCTTTGATAGATTCCAGCGTCCTATTCTTATGTTCAGCTTTCGTTCTAATTTTCCACTAGCCTAGTCCCTGCTTCAATGATTCTGGCCTTGTGTTAGTTTTCCATAAGTACATAATAAATTATTTAAAATATAGCTTACAATAACATATTATTTTATAGTTTTCATATGTAATGAATCCAGAAAGTTTGGATCCTGTGCTCAGGTATTAAAAAAGCTGCAATCAAGGTATTTGTTGAGTTGTAGTTATTACTGGGTACAGGGTTCCCTTCCAAACTCATTCAGGCAGCTGGCAGAATATAGTTCCTGTGGCTATAGAGCTTATGGAGGCTTGTCTTCAAAGCTAGCATGAGACTCTATCTCTAAGCTTCACCTTTTTTTAAGGATCCCTTTGATTATATCAGGCTCACCCTTATAATCAAATGATTATTAACTTAATCAAGGGAGTGACATACAGTCATAAGGCTAAGGAATGCATGGTGGTAGCCATTTTAGAAACCTGTTTACCATAAACCTCTGTGTGGATGGCCACCAACATCCATGAGTGTTTCTCACCATCATTCAGATTCCAATAGCTGGATTTAGAAAAAGCAGAGGTGATCAGACTAGAGGAAATTTGTGGCAAATAGAGTCATTGAAGAAGTTATCCTGAGTTAGTATAATTAGCCAAAGTATCTGAAGCTTTTCTCAAAAGGATACACAACTTTCTATAGAAAAAACATCATCATGGATTCTATGGAACAGTGAAGGAAATTTACAGGGTCAGTGGGAGTCAGCCTTATTCAGGCTATTTTTAAAAATTGTTTTTCTTTATTTATAAATTTTTGACATCAGTTGTAGTCCCCATGGAATTCCCACCACCATTTTACCAGTGCACCATCACCTCAATCCCTTGTGCTTTTTCTGCCTTCATCCCATTCTCTCTCCCTTCCCTCACCCCAAGTGCCTCTGATTTGTTTTTGTCTTTTTGTTTTCCTTGTGTTGTGACTTTTTAAATCGTTATTCTTTTCGTTGATCACTTTTGTGGTTTCCTCCTAAAAGTGAAAGCATTCAATATTTTTCTTTATCCTTCTCACTTGTTTCACTGAGTATAATCCCTTTCATCCATGTTTTTACAAATGACTCTAGTTTATCTTTTTTGATTGCTGAATAGTATTCCGTTGTGTATATATACCATATCTTCTTGATCAAGTCGTCTATTTTTGGGCATTTGGGTTGTTTCTAGGTCTTAACCATTCCTCCTAGAACTTACTGATCTGCCAAAATACAGATTCACTCCACCCCCATTTTTAGGCCAATTCTGACTTAAGAGTTGTTATTTTATCTACAGAGAATTTTTGGCATCATCATATTATCACCTTTTGCCCAGTGAGGAAGTGACCCTTGGAGATTCCCTTGTTGTTTCTAAATATTATTTGTTGTTTTTGTCAGCCTGAATATGAGACCTCAGTCCTGGCATTGCCATGTAACTCAATTTTATGTTTATCTTTTTGGTATATGGTAAAAGAATGTTTGACTCCATGAGAAGTGTCAGAGTGTAGCAGGAAAAAGGCAGATTTCATGTGGTGCATTCTGCTTTATTGTGGGAACTGGACTGAACAATTAAATATTTTTATTTGAAGTTTTTTTTTTTCATTGAGAGTTTACTCTCCAAGGAAAAGTGTAGCATTCATTTATGTATTCACTAGCTTAATATATTTTGACTACCTACAGTGAGTATGTAGTGTTCCTGAGGGGAGAACAGTAAACAAAGTTCTTTCCCTCATTCTGATGGATAAAGAGGAAGTGACTCCATCTGAGTGAGACAGGGAAGACACACTGACAGAGAACATTTTATTTTTAAATAATTTTTAATTTTATTAAGGTATATTGGTTTACAACACTGTATGATTTAGCAGTACAGCCATACCTAGCCACCATAATCCCTAACTGTATTTACTTTGTACCTGGTTCCTGATTTGTACCCCATTCTTGAGCCTTCCTTTCTGGTTCCATCAATTTTATAGTCATATTGCTAGGGTTTTTTTTTTTTTTTTTGGTTTGATTTCTCTGTTCTTTAGTTTGTTTTGCTATATTCCACATATATCTGAAATCATGTAGTACTTGTTCTTCTGACTTATTTTGTTAAACATAATTTCTTAATTTAGCCAATTTATTAGTATATAAATGTTCATAGTTGTCTCTTATGAACCTCTTTCTGAGATCTGTTGTAAACTCTCATTTATTATTATTACAGTTTTGCTCCCTTTTTTCTCTTTTGAGCCTAGCTTTAGGTCTGTGTTGTTTTATTTTGTAGCCTGATGTGAGTACTTTTGTAGGTTACCTGCCTTTTTCCTCCTTTTGCTTTTAATATTGTTAAAAATTTTTGCAGTTTTACTACTGTGTGTCTTGGTGTAGAACTCATTGCCTTTAGATAGCCAGGTGTTTTTCTTCTGTATATTTAGTTCATTCAGGAGGTTTGTGATGTATACCTCTATCACTTCTCTGAATAAGATTTCAATTCCCATTGCTGCATGGGGCCTCATGGGAGGTTGGGGCTGTCCGCCACACTGCCTGTGCTGCCCTCAGTGAGTCCGGGCCCAGCTTGCCAGCAGCCTCTGGCGAGGGAGACGAACACTAATAAATATGCCTGCCAATACAAGCAACACAGTGTCTCAACAAATACAACAAATCAGAAAACAGACGTAAGGGAGAAGAAAAACAACAATTAACCAAGCAAGTCCACAGGGGAAAACCACACCACAAGAGGAAAACCAAACAAAAGAATCCAACAACAACTTGGAAAATTTCTCAGCCTATCTGAAAGAGAGAGTATAACCATCATGCTGGAAAAAATAAATGATTTGCTTAAAAACATTAAAGATCTGAAGAAGGAGAATGAGATATTAAAGAAAGATGGAAGACATGCAGGAAGATAAGATGAATAGGGAAAACACAATGGCCGAAATGGTAGAACAAATAAGCTCTTTGAAGAAGGAAACAGGAATTAAGGAAGTCAATGGAAAAATACAGGAAGATAGGGAACACAGAATGGAGAGTCAGAAGAACGAATCAGTTCCCTTGAAGATACAGAAACAAAAAGAACCAAGATAGAAAAAGACAGACAAGTCCAGAGGAAAAAAAGTGAAGACACATCCGAGAAATCTCAGATGCCATCAAGAAAAATAACATAAGAATTATTGGGGTGCTAGAGACTGAAAAAGATCAAGGAAGTGAAAACATATTTAAGGGGATAATAAGGGAAAATTTCCAAGCTTAAGAGAAGAAATGAAGATAGAAATACAAGAAGCAAGATGTACCCCAAACTTCTATGATAGAACTAGAAACTCAGCTAGACACATAATAATAAAACTTACAAGAATACAAGACAAAAATAATGAAACTGGCAAGATCAAAGAAACAGATAACATACAAAGGAAAACCTATCAGACTAACTTCAGACCTCTGTGAGGGTACACTACAGTCCAGAAGAGAATGGTAGGATATATTCAAAACACTGCAAGACAACAAATGTCAACCACAAATTCTTTATCCTGCAAAGTTATCCTTTCTATATGAAGAAAAAGTATGGATTTTCCCAGACAAACAGAAACTTCAGAAATTCAGCATGACCAAAGCCCCACTTCAAAAAATTCTGCAACTAGTACTAAAGCCAATACCACCAGGAAAATGAAAAAGAGGAACAGTATAAGGCAGGAAAAAACAAAACAAAAAGAGACAAAATGGCAAACATAGATGCCAGCATAACAATTTTAACTTTCAATGTAAATGGACTAAACTCAGCAATAAAATGATACAGAGTAGCAGGCTGGATTAAAAAACACAATCCAACCTTCTGCTGTCTTCAGGAAACACATTTAAACACAAAAGATAGGCAGAGACTGATAATAAAAGGTTGGAAAACAGTCCTGCAAGCCAACGGACCCCCCCCCCAAAAAAAAAAAAAGCTGGAACAGCAATACTTATATCAGACAATATAGACTTCAAAATGAAAAAGGTTAAAAAGGACAAATATGGGCACTATATAATGGTCAAGGGCACAATACATCAGGAAGACACAACAGTCATAAACATATACACTCCAAATGAAGGAGCACCAAAATATATAAGAAAATTACTATCAGCCCTGAAAGAAAGCACTTACATAGTAGGAGACTTCAACACTCCACTCTCAACAATGGACAGATCAAGACAAAAAATAAACAAAGAGACCAGAGCCCTCAATAAAGACTTAGAAACCATGAATCTATTGGACATCTATAGAACTCTCCACCCTAAAAAGTCAGAGTACACATTTTTCTCAAACCCACATGGATCATACTCCAGAATCGATCACATACTGGGACACAAGGACAACATAAATAGATACAGCAAGGTCAGAATCATCCCAACTGTATTCACTGATCACAAAGGTATCAAACTAGAAATAAATTGTGAACAGAAAAAAAGAAACCCACCCACATCATGGAGATTGAAACCTGCACTACTGGAAAAACAGTGGATTATAGAGGAGATAACAGAGGAAATTAAAAAATACTTTGAAGTGAATGACAATGAGGACACCCCATTCCAAAATGTATGGGATGCAGTTCTAAGAGGGAAGTTCACATTAACAAACAAGAAAAAACCCAAAGAAACAATCTAATCTTGCATCTCAATGACCTAGAAAAAGAGCAGCAAAAGGGTCCAAAAAACAGCAGAAGGAAAGAAATCATAAAAATTAAAGCAGAAATAAATGAATTAGAAATTAAGAAAGCAATCCAAAAGATCAATGAAAGCAAAAGCTGGTTCTTTGAAAAAGTAAGCAAAATAGACAAACCTCTAGCCAGGCTAATGAAGGAAAAACATGAGAAAACACAAACAGGATCACAAATGAAAGAGGAGAAATTACAACAGATTCAAAAGAGATTAAAAGAATAGTCAGATAATTCTATGAGCAGCTATATGCTAACAAGTTTAACAATCTAGAAGAGATGGACAAGTTTTTAGAAAACTATAACCATCCAAAGCTAAACAAAGAAGAAATAGAACACTTAAACAGACCAATATCAAGTAGAGAAATTGAAGAAGTAATCAAAGCACTCCCCCAAAACAAAAGCCCAGGACCAGATGGATTCACAAATGAATTCTACCAAACATTCAGAAGTGAACTAGTACCCATCTTATACAAACTCTTTCAAGAAATTTAGAAAGAAGGAATACTACTTAATACGTTCTATGAAGACAATTTTACATTAATACCAAAACCAAACAAAGATAATGCAAAAAAAGAGAACTATAACTCAATCTCCCTAATGAACACGGATTTAAAAATTCTCAACAAAATTCTATCCAAAAGAATACAACAATGCATAAAAAGGATAATTCACCACGATCAAGTGGGATTTATTCCAGAAGCCCAAGGATGGTTCAATATCCAAAATCAGCATCGTCCAACATATCAACAAAAAGAAGAACAAAAACCATATGATCATATCAGTTGATGCAGATAAGTCATTTGACAAAGTCCAACATCCATTCATGATAAAGGCTCTCGAAATCCTTGGAATAGAAGGACAATACCTCAACATGGTAAAAGCTATATATGACAAACCTACTGCAAATATAATCCTCAATAGTGAAAAACTGAGAGAATCCCTTTAAGATCAGGAACAAGACAAGGATGCCCACTCTCTCCACTGCTATTCAACATAGTACTGGAAGTCTTAGCCAGAGCAGTAAGACAGGAAAAGGACATACAAGGAATCCAATTAGGGAAAGAGGAAGTAAAACTATCATTATTTGCAGATGATATGATAATATACTTGGAAAACCCTAAAGGCTCTACAGAAAATCTAATGAAAACAATCAGTCAGTTTAGTAAAGTAGCAGGATACAAAATCAATGCACAAAAGTCAGTAGCTTACATATACAAAACCAGTCTGAAGAAGAAGAAATCTAGAAAAATATACCCTTTATAATTGAAACCAAGAAAATCAAATACCTGGGAATCAACCTAACAAAAGAAACAAAAGGACTATACAGAGAAAATTATAAAACACTGTTAAAAGAAATAGAAGAGGACACAAAGAAATGGAAAGATATCCCTGTTCATGGATAGGAAGGATCAACATTATCAAAATGGCCATCCTACCAAAAGCAATCTACAGATTCAATGCAATACCAATAAAAAACCTCAATTCTTTAAGAAAAAAAATTCTTTAAGAAAATAGACCAAATATTGATGAAATTCATATGGAGACACAAAAAACCCCGATTAGCCAGAGCTCTACTTAAGAAAAAGAAGAATGGAGGTGTCACACTCCCAGACTTCAAACTATACTACAAAGCGATAGTAATTAAAACAGCCTGGTACTGGTATAAAGACAGACACACAGACCAATGGAACCATATAGAAAGAACAGAAGTAAAACCACACGACTATGGACAATTGATCTTTGACAAAGGAGCAAAGAACATGCAATGGGACAAAGACAGCTTATTCAACAAATGGTGCTGGCATAACTGGTTCACCATATGTAAAAAAAATGAAATTGGACCCCTATCTCACACCATGTATGAAAATCAACTCAAAATGGATAAAAGACCTAAATGTAAGACCCGAAACTATAAAATATATAGAGGAAAACGTAGGTAAAACACTGCAAGACATACATTTCAACAGCGCCTTTGAGGTGGCAGTCTCCAAAGCAATAAAAATGAGAGAGCAGATAAACAGGTGGGACTACATCAAGATAAAAAGCTTCTGTACAGCAAAAAAAATCACATTAAACAGACCAAAAAGAAACTCCACTGAATGGGAAAAAAATCTTTGCGCTCCACAAAACAGACAAGGGTCTGATCACAAAGATATACAAAGAACTCAGAAGACTCAAGAAAAATAAAGTGAAAAACCCAATCGAAAAATGGGCAGAAGAACTTAAAAGACACTTCTCCAAAGAGGACATACACATGACTAACAGGCACATGAGAAAATGCTCAACATCCCTCTTAGTCAGGGAAATGCAAATCAAGACCACAATGAGGTACCACCTTACACTGGTAAGAATGGCACCTTATGCTGGTGAGGATGTGGAGAAAAAGGAACCCTGGTACACTGCTGGTGGGAATGCAAGCTAATCCAACTATTAAGGAAGACTGTATGGAGGTTCCTCAGTCTACTAGAAATGGAACTACCATATGATCCGGCAATCCCACTCCTAGGCATCTACCCAAAGGACACAAAAACACTGATCCGA
>JAGFMF010011718.1:3246357-3281040 GCA_019455555.1 Galemys pyrenaicus | reverse complement strand
TCTGCCTGTTCTGCTCCCCGCTCTCTGTGGTGAATCCTCTCACCCCCCTACACCTCTGGCCTGTACCCCAGTGCTTGTATGCATAAATAAGTAAATCTTTAAAAAAAATAATTTGGACAATGAAGAATGTAAGTTTTAGTACATTGTTTTCTTTATTGTGGTAAAATGTTTAAATGTTAACAAATAGTCTAATCTGGTGAACATCCAAATGTAAATGGGTCTAAATGACCTCTCCTAAGTTTTTGACCCTTGTTTCCACCTATTCACTATGTCATCTGGAAGGTCTACTAGATAGTTAAACACATGTTAAAATCTTTTTAAAAACCCTCACAATGATAAAGCAGTTTTGGATTACAACACTAAGTATGAATAACTGCCCATGAACCTGTGTTGATATGAATAAATAAATATGATTGAATAAATAAATAGAACAGACAAATTGATGCAGAATTCAAAAAAAATTATGTAGTTATTTTACCCTCAAATAGGAGCATAGTTTCTGTCAACCTAAATAAATAGCTAAATTGAGGGCAACGTGAATTATCAGGTATTGAGTTTATTTAGAGATAGCAGAGATTTGGAGTGGACTGTATTTACAGCAAGGAGTGCAAAGATGGGGAAGTCCAGCCAGTGTTCAAGCAATAAGTTCACTGGTTTAAGGATAGGGAGAGATTCTTGGTGGTTGGTCATTGGTCAGGAGAAAAGTGTTAGTCCTTTGTAAATCAGGCATTTTCAGGGAATCAGTCTTTTTCAGCTCTAAAGTTCTGTTCTTCTGAAGGTGCCTGTGTAAGATTCTTCATTTAATATCTTTATTTTAGATTGAAATCCTGTCACACTTCCTATCTCTTGTGAATGGTACTGAAATAAAAACAGACATAGACCTGATATTGAATTGAAAACCCACATATCAGTCCACACATATATATGGTCAACTAATCTATGACAAAAGAGCAAAGAATATGCAGTGGATCAAGGATAATCTTTTCAATAAATGGTGCTCAGAAAATTGGACGACTACATTCAAAAGAATGAAATGAGACTACTACCTTACACCATACAGAAAAACCAAATCGAAATGGATAAAGGACTTGTATATAAGACCTAATACCATAATACATATATCTATATATTATAGGCACAACACTCTATGACATACACTTCAGAAATGTCTTTGAGGGTTCTTCTCCAGAAGCAAAGAAAACAAAGGATAAGATAAACAGCTGGGAGTACATCAAACTAAAAAACTTCTGTATAGCAAAAGAGAAAATAATCCAAATGAAGAGATGCTACTGACTGAGAGAAAATCTTTGCCCTCCATACAGCTGAAAGGAAATGATTTCAAAGAACTACAAAAGAGCTTACATTACTCAACAAAAACAAAGCAAATGATCTAGTCAAAAAATGGGCAGAAGAACTGAAAAGATACTTCACCACGGATGAAAGGCAAATGGTCAACAAGTATATGAAAAAATACTCAAGATCACTTTTAATAGGAAGATGAAAATTGAAACTACAATAGGATACCATGTCACTCCAGTGAGAATAGCCGATATTAAGAAAAAAAAAAAAAAAAAAAAAAAAAACCTGGTAACAATAAATGCTGGTAAGAATGTGGAGAAAAAGGTATCCTCTTACATTGCTGGTAGAAATGCGAACTTGTCCAGCTGCTCTGGAAATCTGTGTGGAGAACCCTCAAACTACTAAAAATGATGCTGCCATATGACCTAGCAATTCCACTCTAGAAATATGGACCTTAGTTGATAATAATTTATCAATATTAGTTCTTTAATTATAAGATACATATCACACTGATGCTATGATAGTAATAATGGGCAACTGGGTGTGAAGTATAGAAGAACTACTCTTGTAAATCTAAAACATCTAAAATAGAAATATTAAAAAATTTGTGAACTTTTTCCCACATGATGTATTTTTCTGTTATATCATTTTAAAAGTTTGTCTTCTATTAAATGTTGATATCACATACTATCCACTTCCTTTTTTCCCCTATCCACTATTTTTGATATTTAAATTGGTACTAGTAGTTTGTATTTACACCACTGAACATACCTGTAGTTTGAGGATGAGCTTCTTTTGTTCTTATCCTACTTCTGACATTTTTCCTCATTTTTATCTCTGCATTTCCCTTTGGGGGATGACTTTAAATACTTTTTATATGCAGATGACTTTTCTCACAGGTATCTCAAATTCAGAAATTGAAGTTTCTTGCTTTTTACCCTCTTCAAGTTATGTCTCACTAAGATGAGCTTATTTATGTTAATGCCTTCATAGTTTATCCAACTGTTCTGCCAGAAATCTGGGAGTTGTTTGGTTCCTACTTCTTCCTTATCATTTTATCTGCTGTCTGCTTCTATTACAATCTTTCACATGCTCTGTCCACTTTGTTCCTAAAATGGATCTTAAATCCATTTTCCATTTCTTCTGCTGCTAACTTATTTCTGCTTAGCATAATTTTAGACTTATTTCTGTTTAGCATAATACCTTCAAGTTCCATCTATGTTGTTACAAATGGCAAGAGCTCATCTTTTTTTTTTAATGGCTGAGTAGTTTCCATTATGTATGCATACCATAACTTCTTTATCAACTCATCTGTCTTTGGGCTCTCAGGTTGTTTCCATGTTTGCTATTATCAGTAGTGCTGTAGTGAACATTGGACTACATACATCCCTTTGAATTAGTGTTTTTGTATTACATGGGTAGATACCTTGGAGTGGAATTGCTGTGTAGTATGCTAAATCCAGTTTTAATATTGATAAATCTTCATACTTTTCTCCATAGGGAGTGGATCAGCATACATTCCTACCAACAGCATACAGGGTTCCTTTTCTTAATATCCTCAACATCTTTGACACATTACTGCTTTTTATTCTTTCTTTTAAAAAAAACCCAAAAGATAAAAATGAATGAATGAATGAATGAATGAATGAAGGAATAAAAAAAGATATGGGCCATTCTCATTGGTGTGGTGTCTCATTGTGGTTTTGATTTTTATTTCCCTGATATTAAGTGATGCTGAGCATTTTTTCATATGCCTTTTGGCCATCTGTGTGTCTTCTTTGTAGAACCTATTTTATTCTTCTGTCCATTTTTTGTTTGGGTTATTTATTTTTGTTGAGTTGCATGGCTTCTTGGATAGCAGCCCTTTGTCAGATGTATGGAGTGCTAATAATTTCTCTCATTGAGCAAGATTTCTTTTTGTTTTAGTGATAGCTTCTTTTTCTGGGCAGAAACTTTTTAGTTTGATATAGTCCCAATTGTTTATACTTGCTTTTGTTTTTCTTGCTGTTGGAGATGAATACACATTTGAAACATCACTGAAGCCTGTATTGTGGAGTGTTTATCTCTGTTTTAGTCTATGCATTTTATGGCTTCAGATCTTACATACAAATCTCTTACTCATTTTGAATTAATTTTTATTAAGGTATGAGACAGCAGTCTAGCTTTATTCTTTAGAGTGTGCCTGTCCAGTTTTCCCAATACTACTATTGCAGAGCTTTGTTTTCACCAATGTATATTCTTAGCAGTTTTGTCACAGATTGACTGTCCATACAAATGTAGGTTTATTTCAGGGTTTTCGATTCTCTTACACTGGCTTTTGTATTTTGTTCCAGTATCATATTTTGACTGTTGATTCTTCATATTATAGTTTGAAATCTGGAAATATGGTGCTACTATTTTCCCTCTTTAGTTTTTAGGATTGCTTTGACTTCTTGGATGTCTTTTGTGGTTTCATATGATTTTTGATTATGTTTGTTCTCTTTCTTTGAAGAATGTCAATGAAACTTGGAGAAGGATTCCATTGAATCTGTATATTGGTTTGGATAGTAGTGTTAAATCTTCTGATCCATGAACAGACAATATTTTGACATTTCTTTGTGTCTTCTATTTCTTTTAACAATGTGTGTTGGTTTTAATTGTGTAGGTCTTCACTTCCTTTCTTAAGTTTACTTCCAGGTATTTTATTCTTTTTGATGTAATTATAAATGGGATAGTTTTCTTAATTTCTTCCTCTTATGGTTTGTTTTTTGCATATAGGGAGGCAGCTGTTTTTGTATATTTATTTTGCAATCTGCCACTTTGCTGAATTGATAGTTTCAATTAGTTTTTTGTGACATTTTTAGGGTTTTCTATCTACAATCTCATGTCATCTGCATATAATGATAGTTTTCACTGTTCTTTCCCAACTTGGATTCCTTTTATATCCTTCTCTTGCCTAATTATTCTAGCTAGGATATCTAATATTCCTTGTCTTATACAAGGTCATAGTGGAAAAGCTTTCAGTTTTTCACCATTGAAAATGATGTTAGTTGTGGGTTTGTCATATATGTCCTTTATTATGTTGAAGTATGTTTCATTTTTCCACAGATTTTTTTATATAAATGGATGTTGAATCTTTTTTAAAATTGTACTTTTGTTTTTTTACATTGTTGTTCATTTATGTACAATATTTTATTTCTCCCCTCTTGGATAGCCCCCATGATTCTCCTAATACCATGGTACCTGTGACCATCACCATGGTCCCTTGTGCTCTTCCTTCCCCTGTTTTGACCCTTCCTTCTCTGGCTGTCCTGATGTATGCCTCAGATAGACTCACTTTCAACTATTTTAATAGGTGGAATATAGGGAAACCAAACAATGGATCAGGAAAAAGTCAAAACTTGTAAGATGCTAAATCTTACTAAATGCTTTGTTTTGGGTATCTGTTGGTATGATCCTATGATTTTTACCTTTCTTGTTTATGTGGATAATTATGCTGATTTTCAATGCTGAAATTTCCTGTGTCCTTTTTTTAAATCCCACTTAGTTTTGGTGTATGATCCTGTATTGTTGAATTCAATTTAGTAAGATCATTTTGAGAATTTTTGCATCTATTTTCATCAGGGAAATTGGTCTTTACTTTATTTGTTCTGTCTTTGATTTGGTATCAGAGTGATGCTGCACTCATAAAATGTGTTTGAAAGTATTCCCATTATCTCAGCTTTTTGGAAGAGTTCAAGAAGGGTAGATACTTCATTTTTGAAAGTTTGGTACAATGCATTAGTGAAACCATCTGGTTTTAAACTTGTTTTTTGGGAGTTCTTTCATTTCTTTTCAATTTCCTTCTTTCTAAACTGTTTATTCAGGCTTTCTATTTCTTCTTTATTCAGTCTTGGATGGTATACGTTACTGAGAATTTGTCCATTTCTTCTAGGTTATTCAACTTACTAGCATCATATGTTCATAGTGAATTTCTTACCTGTCTATTGTAACATCTCTTTATTTCTGATTCTATTTATTTGATTCTATGTATTTATTTATTGTTTTTTTTTCTTTGTGTGTCTTGCTAGAGGTTTGTCTCTTTTGCTTATTTTTAAAGAACCAGTTTTTGGTTTCAGTTGTCTTTTAGACTTTTAATTTCTACTTCAATTAATTATGCTCTAATTTTTATTATTTCCTTCCTTCTACTGGCTTTTGATTTTGCTTATCTTTTTCTTATTCGTTAAGTTTAGAGATAAGATTATTTGTATGAAATCTTTCTTGTTTCTTGATGTTGGCCTGTATTGCTATATACTTACCTCTTAGTACGGCTTTTTTGTATGTCCCACAGATTATGCTAGATCCTATCCTCATTTTCTTTTGTCTCTAGGTATTTTTTAATTTTTTCTTTAAATTCCCAATTATTCCAATAGTTATTTAATAGCATGTTATTCAGACTCCCCACATTGGAGGTTTTCATGACTTTCTTTTTGTGGTTGATTTCTAGTTTGATACCACGGTGATCAGAGAAGATACTTGGTATGGTTTCTCAGTTCACTCTTTGGATTAAAAACCAAATGCAGTAGAAAGTCTTTGAATTTGAAGTAGAAGGCTATATGATATGATTTGTGGTTTTAAGTTGATTACTCTGAAAGATGTGCAAAGAATGACTCCTTACCAGTACCTGCAAGGGCTGGCATAATGTGGTGTCTGTCATCCTCTCCAATTTCATTTCCTTTCTCTTGACATGCTTCAGTTACATTGTGTATTTTCATTTTCCCCCTCCCCCAGTAAGTATGTCAGTCTCTTTCCTGCCTTAGGGTTTGGTTTTCACAGGTTATTCTCTTTGTTTTTAAAGTTCTCCCCCATTTCGTATAGCAGCGCTCCTATGATGGGATCTCTGTTCCTATATTTTCTATAAATATTTAGTTTTTTCAACTATTTTAAGTTCTAGAAGGAGTAGGACTACATCTTTTCATTTACTCCTGTGTTTGTCTGTCTGGTATTTTTGCCTTACAGAAATCAACACTCATTATTTTTAAAATAAATACTGGATAAAGTGGTAATTACTGTTTTTATTCATACATTAAAAATTAGCATGCAAAGTCTATTTTTGGTGCTATGGGAAAATTGGAAAGACTTATAATATATATTTTTTACTGTGAGATGGTTCCAAATTTAGGGTCAAGTAGAATGATATTGTAGCGTGGAGATCACTTTAGTTGAAGTAGTTTAAAGTTCTCTAATGGCCAGCTATGTGCCTCACATAAATTATTTTGCTTTTCAATTCTTTTATTTGTCCATCTGTAATATTAAGGATTTTGTTATATTTTCTAAAGATGTTGGTTTTCAATTGTGATGTTCGATTGATGGTACACTATTTTTTCCCCCAGCATCCATACCTGGAAATTCTGATTCAGTACATCTAAGGTGGCATTCTGAAATTCCCCAGCTGGTTGTGATACATAGCCAGGTTTAGTTTTTCTTGACTTAACCATGTTATGATTCTAATTGTGCTACAAGGCAGACTGAAAGTGCAGCAGGAATTGGGTAAACTAAGTCTTTTTTTTTTTTTCAGAGGCATGGAAAATGTATTTTGCTTGGGTCATTAGGAGGATTCTAATATAATACAAATGGTTACTTTGAAATGGATTTTGAAGAATAGATGGGGATATTCAGAGGTGTAGATGTGAGGCATGGTTACTGTTTAGTCCAGCTTAGAATATAAGGAGGCCAGAATATAAGAGGGAAGAGGAAGGGGAAAATATCACTTTTGTTGCAATGAATCGTAGTTCTAGTCATACTTGGATATCAGTCTGGAAATGAAAGATTCTATTATTGTAGAAGTGAACTGTGGTGATAGACACATTGGAACTTCTTTGGGAAATAATTGGGTCTATTCAACTCAAACTTTTTGAGCTGTGACTTTTGAGATCCACTTTGACCACCTCATTGATTTTCTCTTTAGATGCAAAAAATATCAGGACCTACTATATTATCTAAAATAATAGTTTTGCTAGCAAAATTATTATTATTAAACCAAAGTTGACTTTTTTGTGTGTGTTTAGATGAAACCATATAAAGGCAACCTTCTGAGTAAATTATATAGCATCCACATGATGAAATAATGAGCCTAAGTTTAGTTGATGATCTAATGCAATATTTAGAATGTATCTACAGTATATAGTTATTAACCTAAAAGTCACATACTACTGCATTCTTTCGATTTGTGGAAAATTTGTCATTACCTGCCAGGAAGCCTCTGGTTTTTCATATATAATCATTGCAGAGCTGTTCATTTTCTCCCCCTTTTCCTGCCTTAAAATACATTCTTGTAAATGGTAGATTAGTTTTAGATCTGTAATGCTTCCTTAAACATTGAGTTGCTAAGTTTATCCCTTTTGCTCTCTTTTTATAAAGAAAAATTCCCCCTCCCCCACCCCAACTGGGCCTCTTGGTAGTACTGACAGATCATACTTTGTTTTTGGCTTGTCAGTGGTTTAAAATAATTTTTAGCCTTTTTGTCCAGTGGGAGCTTGCTAGTTCTAAAATGCTTTTTATATTCCTGAGTTATCATTGTGTGGAAGGAATGGATATGGTATTCCATTCAAAAATGGGCTGCTAAATGAGTTCTAACTCTTCATTCAAACTTACTATCACCATTCTCTAGCCAACCAAGCTAACTCACAAAGTGGTTCAAACTCTCTTTAAGAGTAGGATTATTTTTATTAAATGGTTGTCATATCTAGTTAAGTAAGTCAGGGTCAGGAACGCTTACCATCCAGTGCACTTCCAACAAGTCAAATTTTTGAAGAAATGCAATACTGGACGAGAAATGAGGTAGCCAGTCTGATCTATGAGTTAGAATTCAGCTCATACCTAAACTTAGAAATCATCTCAGATCAATCTAGGAATTATAGAATAACTTCTGATCATCTCAGGAAGATTTTACTGATCTTGGTCTATTGACTATCAGTTGGCTTTGAAATTATAAAGTGGAAATACCAAGGCCTCTGTGATTTTTTGCTTGCAAAGAATTACCTTAATGTGACTTCTTGACAATGACTTTTACTGGAAATTATTTGAAAACAGAAAATCCCTGCTATTTTCAATAATATTGATAGGTGAAAGAAGAACTTTTCTTGTAGAAAAACTTCAGCCTTGAGAAAATTTCCCCAATTTGAAGAAAAAACTTTATGGCAAAATGATTGATACTATATCTTTGGTACCTTTTGCCATCCTGTTAAGAAATATAATAGTCAGGGCCTCCCTTGTGGCTTCGGGTTAAGTCTCAGCACCATTACCCTTACTGCCTGAGTTTGATCCAGGGAGCTAACACACATAGGGTACAGCAGACCTGTCATGTCTTGCCCACTGCTCCCCTCAGCAGTGTCTTTCAGTAAATCTGCCTGTTCTGCTCCCCACCCTGTCTCTGGTGAATCCTCTCATGCCCCTGCACCCCTCATGTCAGTTATTTTGCACAAAAATAAAAAAAAAAGAAATGTAATAGTCAGAAGTGTATCCCTTAAAGGAAATCTAAGAGCATTTAGTATTTTGCAAATTGTGTTCTGTGTTCATGTTGCTGAGAGTGGCATTGTAAACCGGCCAATACTTCACTCAGGCTATTGGGATATTATATGATTAATTAGTAGGATTTCACAAGTTAAGCCTGGAGTTCTGCATTCTTTTAGCTCGAATCACCAGTATTTTATGGAAAATGTATCTGAAAGTCAAATTAAGTTATATACTTAAAATTACAAACTACTGAGAGGTTGATAGAAATTAGAAACCATGAATCTAGACTTACCATCTAGTGCACTTCTAAAATAAGGTGTTAATTTTATTTTTCATTTTGAAAGACACATAAGTGAAATGGTGATAAGAATTAGGTAGCCCCAGGCAACCCTGAGATGTTGTGTGGTTCAAATGCCCAAGACCAGATGGAGGTCCAGAAGTAGATAGCTCGAAGTGTATTAGTTTGGCCACCTGGGCAATACAGCCAAACCAGCTGCCATAAGGCAGTTACAATTTCAGCAAAGCAGTAAATGAACAAGAAAGTGAGTTTAAATCCCAAGAATAACATAAAGAAGGGCAACAAGCAAAGCATGCTGAGCTCTAGTGATAGACCTTGTAGTGGGCCAGCTGCCACACCAAGAAGAAGGCAATAATAGGTTGTGGTACTGAATGCTGAAAAACCACCTTTTGAGACATCCCAGGAGCCAATCCAATTTGGAGTATGTTCAGATTGCTGGTTTGGTAGATTCTCAATCATACCAGATGGTCTAGAATGTGGAATGTAAACCTATGCTGTATCATGTTTATCTTATCAGGCTGGATGCAGATGCATTTTTTCCTGGAATCTGTGGAAAGCTGTTATTCTGTCATTCCTTTTCCATAGTTCTGGGCCGTTGGAGGCAGTCTTTGGAATATGTGCTCCTTGTGTTGGATCTCTAGGATCATTATCCTCATATGGAATTTAATTATTACAGATTTTTGAGATCTGTTTGTGAAACAAGATAGGAGTCACTTCCTGATGACTCCTAAATAGATTTAGAAGACTTAAGTTTTAGATGACCTCTTTAACAAGTTTATGATTCTTAAAAATTGAAACAAGTATAATAATGAGGGTATGAGGCTCAGATCAAGTTGGGATAAGGTACAAACTTATTTAAGGAAATTGAATCACATAATCTTGATCCTCTGTGTGTGCTAGAATGATTTTGGCAGCAAGTAACAAAACTTGACTAAACTGATTTAAACAAAAGAGGTTTATTATTATTGTTTCATGTAGTGAGATGTTTAGGGGAATGTAACCCTTGACTTGTTCTGCCACTCAGTGATGACCAGCATTGAGGGAAAGGAATGTACTGGTTGCTGAAGTATTATTATGACTTTGATGGTAAGGATTTAGTCAATGTCTGTCTTCATGTGATCTTTTAAGGAGCTGAATATTTCTGTATTCATTTTTCAGTTGACCAATAATCAGTACTTAATCACAAGCAGTAGTGTAATACTGCTTTTTATTTTTTTGTTTGTATGACAAAAGTGTGGGCGCTTGCATATTTTCTAACCTGTTTGGACAATTTACTCTTATACCTTGTACAAATAATGTGAAATGAAATGAGAATTTTATATTATAACCTTCTGTATTTCTTAGTACAGATAAACTAGCACTGTTTGTTCATTTATTTATTTATTTATTTATTCATTTATGTATGTATGTATGTATTTTGTAGGTGGCATGTTTGACCCAAGTAGCTGCTAATTATCTTATTGCCCAAAAGGAAGCAGAACGATGGGGCACTGCACATGGCAGTATTGTTCCTTACCAGGTAGGATACTATAATAAGGGATTTGTCACTACAATTTTATATGGTACAGGTTTGGGAAATGAGTTTCCTTTAAAAACATCTTTCATGGTATTCTCTCATGTATTTGTCTGACTATAAAAAGGTTCTGTTGTTCATTTTAAGTTCTGTATTTTGTACATTTATTCATCTGAAGAAGATTAGTAACAGGACACTTAAATGGATCAAAAGAAGTTGCTGAAAGTGAGTGAATTTTGGACTCATATGGCAGTTTGATTTTTTTTTCACCCCAAAGAGGCACTGGTTGTTGTCATTTTATAAAGCATGGTTTGTTCACCATGTCAATTATAAACCAAATGTTTTCTACCCAAACTGACAATAATATTCTTGCAGGGTTGGAGTAAAGTGAAATTTGCGTGAGATAGATCTTCATTTTTTGAGCAAAGCAGATGGTTCAGGAGCTGCTGTTCTTTATAAAGTGTCTAAACTTGCCCTAAATTCTTAACTTTGGCTAGTGTGAATGGATATGTGAAGAACTGTGATCTCTCAAATATAAAAACAAAAACAAAATCTCTAAGTCTTCTTTTAAATGCTTAACCTTTGCTTAGTCCATCTGCATCTTTGTACTTACTGATGTATTTGTGAGATCTACTGTAATATAAATTTAAGAGCATGAGTGTCTCTTTTAAATATCATTTTATAATTTTTTATACCCAGTAAAAGCACATACTAGGCACTATATAAATATCTGTTGAGTAAAGGAGTGAATTTTACTGTAGTTATTTCAGTGCTAGTACTCTTGACAGAACATGAAAAACTCATCACTTTCTATTCCAGGAAATCTATCAACATTGCTAATCATCCTTTTAGTTTTAAGAACATTATTTCCTTGGGCAAAACTACTAGTTTCTTTTCCTTTTTTTTAAAATACAAATTTGAGAAAAGGAATGACCTAATGTGAATTGAGAATTCTCTTTCTGGATCTTGTTATGGTGCCTGTACCCAGAGTCATTACTATGACTTTTTTGTAGAACTGCTTTTTAACACATTTAGATAATTTTTTGAGATACTTAGGTTGTAGAGACTTTTCTTCAATGCCTTCCTTCTTTTCTCTAAGAAGGGTATTATAAGCTTATTATTCTGACATTTTTCTTACCTTACTTCACCAAGCCTTTTTTTTTTTTTTTTTTTTTTTTTTGAGCTTGCTAGAAGANCCTTACTTCACCAAGCCTTTTTTTTTTTTTTTTTTTTTTTTTTGAGCTAGCTAGAAGACATCAAATTCAACCTTCTTATTCTTCAGAAAAGAAGTCTGAGACCTATATTGGGTAGATGGACTCCATTTTTTTTCCTTCTGTTTTCTTGCTGAATATTCTTTCAGATCTTGCTACCTTTAATAGAAGAGTTCTACAACTTTAGTTCCCTTTTTCATTCTACCCCACACCCTCCTCATTAAACTTGCTTCTAACTTTTCAACTAATTTGTGTGCATCATTGATAAGGGAAATCCTTTGGTGGGGCATTTTAAGAGAAGACAATGTTGAAACTCATGGGGATTTATTGTAAATGATGGAAGTTCAGGCTTCCAATTTTCATGTGTGTAGAGAAGATATTAGTGAGTTGCAAAATTCTACAGTGTAATTCCAAAATATATGACAAAGAGAAGTACTTACTAGGTTCAGGTGTAAAATTCATAGTTTATTTTTCTTATTTTTAAAAAATAGTATGTGATTTTAAATGTGCTGTCTAGACTTAAGCTCTCCCTCTTAGGTGTTTACATCTAGAGCTTTGGTATCTTGGATGTGCTCTTAATTATTTTACTGTGAAGTGAAAAGAAATTGAGAATCTTGGAAGTGAAATATATGGGAAATTGTGCATATGTGCATGCACAGGCTATTGTATGTTTTTATTCTTTGAACACCGAAATGTACTTTTCTTGCTTGAATTGCTCCACTGCTATAAAATTGATACTATGTTTATTTGATTCTTGTTGATTGCAGCTTTATAATCTGTAAGAAATAAGAGAAGATCTACTAGGGTCTTTCCTCAGGAGCCCAGAATTAATTCGTTTCCTCTTGGTAGAGAACTAGTTCAGCATTGTGATTAAGAAGCAAATGCAAATTTAGCTTGAATGAAACTAGTATACCAAGATGGGTCCCAGATATGCTTATAGACACTTGTCTGTTTTCAATTTTAAAAATAGATTTGGGAAATATTTTTATGGGTGAATGCCAGGATAATTATAATTCAGTTTTCTATAATAATTACAGCTTTGCATCTAATTTGAGTTGTCTGAGGTTTGAGTTGAAAGTCTATAATGGAAGACCCTGATGGTCTCAAGAATTAGTTAAGGCATCCAGCTTATTCTTCTCAATTTTTGTTGAACCCTATCTGAAAGATCGTAGACACTGAATGCAGAGAATGTAAATTACTGAAAAATAGTCATCTTTGATTTGTGTTTATATATACACAAATATATATATATATGCAATTCCTAACTTCTTGGGTTTATTATCCACTTGTACTCTTCTCTTGCTATTCCTTGGCTGCCAACTTTTTGAGAATAATGAATCTAAACAAAGGAAGTTAGCATTGAGATAATCATTTTTGTGCTTGTTAAACATTTTGGTAGATGATTTTCTGAGAATTCAGATTTTTGAAGAGAATTTGTGGATTTCAGGACTTTTATGATTAACATTATCATTGTTTATGTTTACCATTATCACTGTTTATGTTAATACTTTTAAATGCATCATTATTAGTTCAGTGTTTCTCAACCCTTAAACACATATTTATAAAGACAGGGATGTTTTAGGGAGGGGAGAGGGAAATTAAGAGAAAGCAGTTAGCTGGTCTTCAAAGAGAATTTATTTTATTGTGTAACACAGTCAGTGGGGCAACGGCCTTTTAAATACACAGTCAACATGATAATTTCCCTATTTTTCTAACCTGTGTATATCCAAACTCTCCTCCAATTTCTTCAACATCTTAGTCTATACTTGTATATACTCCTGTGCTCTCTGGACTTGTGATCCTCATTGATCTCTGCCACTCTCCAATACTATATAGGATCCATTCACAAATATAGTCATGTAGATTGGATACTATCCTGAATATTTGGAAGAAAAATGAAGTATTTTTTTAACAGATGAAATATATACGAAATACAATATGATCATTCACCTTTTTTACCATTTCCTTTGGCTGGTTCACTGTCCAGAATAAAACAAGACTTTTTTAATCTTCTGTTCCCTCTGTTCTTATCCTTTTTGTCTTCTCATTTACAAAGAGTTTTTACACTTTTGAGTAGAAGCACATCTTTGGATGGTTAGCTAAATTTTTGACTATTTATTGATTATATAAAGAGAGTCCCCTCCTGCAGGGAATACTAGTATGTAGATCTGATAGAAGCCTACCAAATTTTCTCACTGTTTCTGATGAGATCATCTCTCTTATAGTCCATACTACCTACAGCGGAATGGAACTTGCTTGAGGGGATTCCTTGTAAAAGTATAACTTCTTCATATATAGTGATCAATATAAACAGCTTAAGAGTCTAATCCAGAGATGGAGACTACAGCCATAACTATGTCTTTCTCTTAAAAGACTGTCAGAACAATTCTATAATTCCTTACATATTTGCCTCAATCCAACACCAGGCCTTTAAGTCTTTTAGGCCATCTATTATTACTCAGACAATTATTCCTATATAACTGCCTGTCTCTTCTTTTTATACATCTATTTCTTCTGTCATTAGTTTTGGTGAAGTCCACAATGAGGACACAAGCAACAACCTGCTGTATTTATTTCTATAACCTCCTATTATTCTTAATATCTGTTCTCACTTAATAATAACTGTTTTCACTCATGTATTTCTCAGAAGTGTAATGTGCACATAGATGTTTTAGAGACCTTAATAAGATTCAGATTCTTTTTACAGGTGATGTTAATGCTGCACTATATGTAATAAGATTCTAGATCTAGATTTTATTATTATCTGTGACTACACGATCTCCTTTGTACTCACCTGGCAAATTCCAATGTTGATTAAACATAATAGTCCATCTGTTTCATACCTGAAGCAGGTAATATGGCTAAAATAAAATATTATTGCCAGGTTAAACATATCAATATTTATTGCTCTCTCAAGTGGTCCCTTAGTCTTATGTGGCAACCCTGCCATGCTTATGATATGTATTTTATCTCTCTGAGATGCCTATTTTGACATTTCTTCCTTCAAATCTTGCCCCGCTCTCTTTATCCTAAGCTAAAGGCATTGTTTGTTTTCACTAAAATTGATGCAACCAGAAGAGTACTGCTTCATCTTTTCTCTACCATACCTCCCAATGTCTACACTAGTACCTACATATAATTCACTTCATTCCCTCTTAACACCAGGGGTGAATCTTCCTTTTCTACATTTTGCCTACTTAAAGTCACTGCTCCCGTATTTCAACTCTTTCATCACCTGTATTATCCATTGAAGGTTAAATATGTTATCATGTTCTTTAAGTATCCCACCAGCAACCTTCTTTGGATCGTTAGGTTGTGTCTTTTTCTATTTACCATTCAATTTCTGCATTCTCTTACAAAACTTTTCAAGAGCATTTTGGGTGGTGTCTGTTGGAGGGAAGCACTACATCATCTTTTCTACAATGCCACTTATGCCTCACAGGCAAAGAGATTTTACAATACTGTGAAGCCTTAGGAGTTTGAGTGCTGTGGTATGGCTAAGGAAAGCTGATTTTATGAGCAATTCATTAATAAAGAATACTTTTTATTGTTTTTCTCCAGCCTTTCAAATGTAGGGCCTTCAAAGGGAATCTTTCCTTTAAATGTGGTGGTTTCTTTTAAACTTCTTTTTTTCTGGAATAGCTTCTAATTCAAGAGATTGATGATCAGATGATTAAATAAAATCATGTCTCTCCTCTGTTTGGGTTCATTCAACCAAGGAGTAGAGCAGAAAGATGTGCTATGTTATTTCTGGTAGGGCATTATATTATTTATTTAATCTGGCACACATAGACACTTGAGACAGGCAATAAATTCCAAGTTTGAAGAGATGCAGTGCTTCGCTATCATTCCTTAGAAAAATGTCAAATACTTTTAAATCATAGCACATTAGGTAACCTTGGGAATCTTTTTTAAAAAAATTCATGTTAAGGATATTCTTAAATGTCAAAATGTAAATGATATACATTTGTCTCCTGTTATAACTTTTTTATACTGTAGTCATGCTAAACCACTCACCAGAGTGCATTTTAAATAGGCATATAATGATTTTGCATGTTTATTTAATGGATGTATTAGTAATAAAGTGATAATTATAATAACACTTGCTGGCATCCACTGATTATATACTGTGTAACTGGAGAGATATTGTTTTTCTCATTTCATATTGATGGAAGGGGGAGACATAGCAGTTTAAGCAACTTTCCTATTACCATAACAAGCAAGTTAAAAAGACTGAATTGGAACTATGGTTTTAAGATTATAAACCTTGTTTCTTTTCTCACTTTATACAAAATAATAGTTGTTTTGTAACTTCATACATGTGGATACTTGTCTTTTAGTTTCTTTGGCAGGCAGTAGAATTTTTGTAATCTGTTTCTGTCCTTTTTGGCAAGTTACTATTTAGTATGATTCTAGAAGGTACCAAACCTAAAAATTGATATTGCTATAGGAATATATTTGAATTCTGAACAATGAAGTCATTGTAGTTTTCCCTCTACTGTGTTTTCAAAAAGTTCATGTTTAATAAATCATGATTCTTGGCCAATCAATTAAACACTATCTTGAGCCCCTGTGGAGGAGCACTATTTTAGTTACTAAAGGCTTTCAGATGAAGAAGATATGAGCTTTGGGTTTCAAGGAATTCAGAAGAAGTAAAGCAGACACATCTGGGAGCTTTAGAACGTAAGAGTGAGACAAACTTGGGTTCACAACTTGGCTCTGCCCCTTATTAGTTGTGAAATCTTGGATAGGTCTTTTACTATCGCTCGTACTAGCTGCTTCCTCTGAATTGTGATAGTCAGGTACTGACTTTAGTATTCACTCAATAGAATGTGACTCCTATTATTGCTGTAATTAAACTATAATTCTAATTTTGTAAAGTAGCTTCTATGAAACTATGAAATAATTTCTATGAATACTCTCTATGGCAGTTTAGTAACTAAGTAAATACACATAACAATTTATTTTTTAATGGAATTTCTATCTAAATACCCTTTTCAAAGACAAAAAGGAGAGCAATGTTTTGTACTTTTCTGTTTTAAAAACTTCTCTCAGATATTTCTCACAATTGTTTAATTGAGCCACTCCCCAAATGTAGCATTATTAAACAAAATGTAGTTTGAAGAGAATCACATATCGCAACACCATTCTGTCAAAGAGAATAGAAATTCTAGTTTACCAGATTACCTAGTCAATTGAGATTTAGTATAAATTCATATTTAACAAACAAAACTGACAAAAATGATTTTCAGAAGTAATCTTTTAGAAGCCTGCAAGATGGGAACCTACCTCTATAAAAGATACATACTTGCCCTCTAAGAGCCCAATTGTGGAGATTTCTCCGTTTCTCAAAGTGAGAGAATTATAGAATATTTTACATCTATTTTTAAAACCTTAAGATTGCAAACAACTGTTATAATGTTTATCAGTAAAAAATATCTAGAGATTTATTACAAACAAAAGCATAGTGATAGCAAAAATACTAGATTGCACTTTAGAAGTTTCTGCAAACTTCTGGATTGGTTAGCAGTGATAAGTTAGAATATTGAAAAATTGTGCTTTTCTTACTTTATTAGTTTGTTTTAGTAAATTAAGGTGTAAGTTGTCTTAATTCCCTCCAAATCCTTTTGTTGTCATGGTTTTGGCCAGGTGACTTCTGAATGTTTTCCTTAAAGCTTATGTGATCCTTATGAAATTAGGATTCGTGTTTAACAACACAAGAAAATCTTTCATTTAAAGATCGTGCTTATTTTGAAACCTATAGACAAAGATTTTATCACAGTCCCGTGAATATAGGTAGTTAGAAATTCTGACAGTCAGTTAAAATTAGAATAGCTACTGTAATAGCTACTGGCAAAATAACTGCTACTCTCGGGACTTTTCCTTAGCAAAGATTCTAATTTCTCTGATTTAAAATAAAATTCTTAAATTTAAAATAAGTTAAACGAGATGTTGTTTAAGGGGAATAAATTGCAGTAAGAATAAGCATAAATATTCAAAACTGTTGTGATTTTTAAAAGCTTGGAATTGCCTCCAATTGACAAATCTGGTCTTTTAAAAATGTGTTTCACTAGGAGGCAAAAAATAGAAAGGGACAAAAAAATGTATTTTGAGTGCTAAATCAGGAATTCTTTTAGGATCTTATCTTCTCTTGAACTCTCAATATACTCTAGAATTGATGAAACTGTATATTGTTTGCGGTTAAAATTAACTAGATTCAAAATTATATAATTTTGAATATTCATTTAAAAAGGATATTATTATAGAATTATATTAATAATAAAATGATGTCAAATATAATTAAATAAATCTAATAAAAAGAATTATATTAATAATAATCATTATAGTCATCATTAGAGGTAACACTGAATAATTATAGTGTCATTTATTATATACTTTTTATAAATTCAGTTTCCACAATGATCCCATAAAATAGATATAACTGTTTGCTCACTTTCAGATGAGGAAACTGAGGCATACAAATGTAATTAGTTAACTTGTCTAAGGTAGTATATAAATTGTACAGCTAAGATTCTAACTGAGGCAGGAAACCTATATTATATAGGCAGATGATGCGATGATGTTTACTTAAACTGGCATGTTTAGTTTCATTTTCTGTCTTGATCCTACTTTTGAGGAAGAATTATGCGATATTTTCCTCTACATAATTTCCCCTTTATAACTGCCAAGAGCAATTGGAGAGCTATAAACAATTCTGTTGTTTACTCATTACAGAGATCCTTAATTATGACTTAAAAGCAAATTTCCTTCAGGAAATCAGGTTGTACATCTTTTGAATAAATTCTTTGATTGCATATGCTAAAATTGTATTAGTATCATAATTAAGTCAAGTTATAGTGCAATTGCTATCTCTAGCTCCATCTATGTAATGAGAACAATACTGTCCTTGAGCAATATAGTGCTAGACACTTGCGGATGATTTAGCTGTTGTGAGATTTGTAGTTTCTGGTTTTCAAATTGTATTTCTGTGAGGTTGGTAGAATGGAACAAAAGTTGGTATAGGTACTATTTAGGGTCTGAGGAGTGTTTAGGGTCTTGGGGAACATTATGCGGAAAAGCTAAGTCAGCAGATCGCTAAGTATTCCAATACCATTCATACCAAAATGACTTCATTTTTTGAGTGTTTCACATAGTGGTTCTGTTGCTTAAAGTGATTATTTACCCTAGATCAATTAATTTGTATTGAAGGATTCTCCTGGATTACCTGTTTGCATATGTTTAGGAGGAGAGATTGATTTTCCTCAATGTTGGTGGCTCTTATAACTGTGACCTGGAACCAAAGAAAGGGTTCCAATCTAGCTGAGATAGAAGCCTTGTCAGAAAGACTTTGTGTAGGGCCAATCAGAGATCCCCTGCGGAGGAGATGTGCCTTTTTTCACAGCCATATCTAGCAATATCCGGCCCTGCATGGTGGTCAAGTCCCTTTGGCACAGATAAATCACATAGGAATAAATTCTGAAAACAGTTGTATTTGTATTTAGTTACATATGGTGTTCTCTTCTTAGTGGTGTCCAGGGCAGATGTTGTTGGAATTATGAGTAGGTGTGCTTAGCATTTAAATAATACCTTGATGGTCCCCCTGTTCAGGTGCGGTTACTTGGGGAAAAAAAATCAATGAGTTCTGACATGGTACAAATTTCCATTGTAATATAATTCAATATTGGGGAAAAAACAGAAAAAGAAAGCCTATATGATGTTAAGTTATGAAGTAACCTGTACTAGAAACTTGAGCAAATCATGTCTATAAATATGACTGTGAAGGGTGCTGTTTTCCTTCTGCTCTTAAGGAAAAGGGAGTACTGGTGTGCAAGGACTGTGATTAGACATGAAATATAAGTGAATGCTAGGGGGTTAGTGAAATAGGAATATTTAAGAAAATCATGTTAATCATTAACTTGACACAATTTTAACCTGGGAATTATTCTTGAGTATTTCTTCCCTCTTTTCTTTCTGAGGGTAAAAGCAGGTACAAAATGGTCTAGGTCCTTGCTACTTTTAGTAGAAAATGAATTACCAGGAATATTGTTGGAACTAGCAGACCCCAGTGTATTCTACTACATCAGAATCTGCATTTTATAAGATTCCCATCAGTTTTATTTTTAGGTTAGAGTTTGATAAGTTCTGCTCTAAAGAACACATGAAATCCTTTTGGTCATTGTCTTAAGATTCCACTAGATGTCACTCTTGTAACCTGGTAATGGGACTTCATGTTTCAATAGGGACTTAGAATAATGGGGATATTATTAGGTGATTTCCTCCCTTTCCTTAGAGCTACTGATATACACATTGTTATTTAAGGGAAAAAAGGAAAAAAAAAAAAAGCACCTTTATCTCTGGCTCAAAATCCTGAGGAGAGATTCCTGTGAAAATTTTCATTTTGTTGAATTCGCACTCTTGCCTTAAGTCTTCTCTTCCTTCAAGCTCTCTGTTGCTTGGGTTAGTCTGTCATTATATAACCTTACAACAAAATATGCTACAGATGCTCTGACTCTGAGAACAGCATTCTGGGTTGCTTAGCAAGATGATACAGAACAAAAGAACAAGGTTGATGTCTGTAGATATAGAGCGCAGAAAGGAAACAAGTCGGTATCCTGAAATTAGCATCAACCTCCATGTGATTTTGGAGAAAATGCTGACCTTTCTGAATTCTCTAGGATAGTTTAACAAAGAAGATTGAGTTCACTTCTGCTTGGAAAGAAATGCTTCACATATGATCTTGTATGGCATTAGTTTTAGCCCTGATTATGTGTATGAGGGACATTTACAGGTAAAATAAGATTTTGAAAGATATGATGCCCTTTCATCTGTGGACACTAGGAAGAGTCCTGTTAATAACTGATTAGGTTTGCATATTAGGAAAGAAGGGCGAAATGGTTTTATGCTTTAAAATATCCTATTGTATTTTGTAAGATGCCCAGTTTGATAAAAGCTAGTTCTTGAAAGAAATAAGCCTCTTACAAAATCTTCCTCCCTCTGTCTGATGTGGCTTTTCATCTGTTTCAGTTAATAAGGGTAGTGAACAAGACATAAAGTAGTAGGGGTATATGTGTATAGACTTGGTATGTGTGTTTCATGAGTATGTATATTTACTTTTCTTGTGTGTGAGAAAGGAATTTATAATACCACTAAATTAATGAAAATGTTTAATTTGATTGATTTTAGTTAAGTAAACAATCTTATTCATGTGATAGTATTGTTTTAAATATGACTTTTTGATTTTTTTCTTCAAAATTAAGGTGTTTACTTCTAAGCTGTGGAGCTATTTTTGTTATATCATTTGTTATGATACAATTCCTGATGGCCAGGGGCAGAATTAATTTTTAAGTATTTTACTGAAAATCAATTTTATTTTTTAGAGAATTCACATCTAATTTATGGAAAACAAGCTTAAAATGCTTACTTCCATTTCCAGTCATAGTATAAATATCTATTTCTGCAGTGAAAGGAATTTATACCACTCTTTTCTTTAATGTTGGATTACCTTCCCTCCTTTCTTTTTAACTACTGCTACTGTAACTGCAGATGCTGTAAGATATATCAACATACTTAGATGTATTATTTAAAAACATAAACTTTAGGGTTAGAGAGACCTTGCACAAATTACTTCATTTTATTGATCCTCAGTTTCTTCATTTGTACAGTAGGGATACTACTATTTCTTTCATGGGTGGTGGTGATTTGTCAAGATATTGGATGTGAAAGTATGTGACCTTGAACCAGGCACATAGTGTATATTCATGGAGGGTGGCTGTTATCATGGTCTCTCAGTCCACCATTGAAAATATGCTATCTATCAACTTGGGGAAAACTGAATTTTTTTGTGTGTTTGTTTTCATTCTCTCCAAACAACCTGTGCTCATCTCCCATCTGCCTCCCTCTCCCAAACCCTTCACCTTATCTCCTGTTCCCTCTGGTAACCATTATTTTTATGTTATTGTTTTTGCTGTTCATCTTTTACTTCTTATATTGTTTAGATATAATTGTCTTTTAGGTATATATATATTCCGCAGATGTGTGAAACCATCTGAAATCTGTCTTGAACTTATTTACTGATTTCACTTAATTGTAATCATGTCAGAGTCCATCCATTTTGTTCCAAATGCTACACTGTTTCATCTTTCTTCACAGTTGTGTAGTATTCCGTTGAATATATGCTTTACAGTTTCTCTATCCATTCATCTCTTGAAAGGCAGTTGGGTTGTTTCCATGATTTGGCAATTGTAAACAGTGCTTTTATGTACATCGGTGTAAATAGATTTTTTTTGTATTGGATTTTTCATGTTATTTGGGTAAATATCTATTAGCAGTATTGCTGGATCAAATGGAATTTTCTTGAAAAATCTCCATACCATTTTCCTGAGGTGCTATGCCAGCTTGCATTCCCAACAATAGTGGATGACAGTTTCTTTTTAACTGTAACCTCCCAACATTTGTTAATTCCATTCTTTCTGACACGGGCCAATTTCACAGCAGTGAGAGGGTATGTCATTGTGGTTTTAATTTGCTTTTCTCTTATAATAAGTAGTTTCAAACATTTTTTCATATAGGCCATCTGAATGTCTTCTCTAGAGAAGTGTCTATTGAGGTCCTTTGCTCACTTTTTAATTGGGTCCTTTATTTCTTTATTGTTGTATTGTATAACTACTTTGTAAATTTGGAGATTAACCCCTTGTCAGATATATGATATACAAATATTTTTTCTTATTCTGTAGGATGCTTTTTTTATTTTTGTGATGGTTTATTTTGAGGTGCAAAAGTTTTTAAATTTGATGTAGTCCCACTTGTTTATGTTTTGCTTTTGTTCCCACTTCTGTTGGGGTTGTATTCCCAAATACATCTTTGTTGTAGATGTCCTATAGTGTGTCCCCTGTATTTTCTTTCAAGTATTGAAATTCATACTGTAGAGTCACTGGAACATTACCTGGTTGGCAGAAACCTCAGAAAACTGCTGTGGAGATGCTTGAAAATATTCTCATGTGACTCTTTTACAGTTTCATCATAAGCAATAGTATGTAAAACTATGGTTTTACAAAGGAATATTATGGTTTCATTTGTAATATTTGCCGGTGAAAACTGATGGAAATTTTGAGCTAACAGCAGTTGTATTAGTGTACTACTTCAAATAGAGAAGGATAAAAATATTAAGGATTTATGTATCTTAAAATATAACCTCATTTTTTTGGCAAAACTTTTGGAGTATGCATTGAATTTTTTGTCTTCGCATAGTTAATTTTAATCTATTTACATTTAATTGTTTAAAATGCATTATGAAAAAACCTAAACAGTGTATGGATCATTCTTTTTCCCTTACCATGTCATTCTTGTTTCTGTTGCAAGGAATTCATCAAATCAGTAAGTTTGGTTCTAGTTCAAAGAAGCTGGGGGGGGGGGTAGGGAGCAAAACTTATAATGGTGTTATTGTGTAGAATGCAAAATAATCTGAGGTTTGTTCAGCAAATATAATGGTGCATTGAAGTGTTGTGTTAATGTGGGGGGCCAGAAAATGAACTCTGTGTGTAGCAAATCTATTAAGTGGCAGTTTAGAGTTTAACCTAAAAATTGGAAGAAAGTTGATAAGTTCAGAAGTATGAGAGCCAATATGCCACAGACCTAGATAGGATAATAGTGGTGAGGTGTGGAAGATGTTAAAAGAGAGGGGGATTCTGTAATGTATTGGATAAAGATGAATATAGTAAAATTATCCATCCCTATTAACTGTCAGAAAACTAACAGTTATAGAAAAAATAAAACCCTAAGTGTGGGTTCCTATGAACTGGCTACTGGCTGTTATCTCATGGGCAACTGTGACCTGTTTGCACTCTACAAATCACAACAGAGCATTCCTTGATTACCTATGGAGGATTGCCCATATCACAAGGCAGGCCTAGGGAAACCTAGGCTCCTGTTGATCTGACTATGAGACTATATCTATCGTGGTCTTGGGATAACTGCCTGTGATAACATCAAAGACTTTGCTAGGCAAATGTCTCTTGACATATGGTCACAATGTTGCTTTCCCTGTCCCTCTTAAAACTTTGTCTTCTATTCCTCTCCCATACTGCAGATCTTATTCCTCATACCACTGTCACATGATCAGTTTTTACTAGCCTGTATGATTTCAATAAATGGCACAAGAACTTCTGCTCAAGTAGTAGAGTCTTGCCTTGCAAAACTGTTCTACTACTGTTGTTTCCCTCATTGTGTTCCCACCACAAAGCACCAACAAAGCTCCTGTTGCAACACTTAAGTATTTAAATTCATATTGGATGTGTAAAGTCTAGCAATACCAAAAGATAAAAAGTGGATAAAACAATTGGTAAGAAATAAGGATACCAATTCCATTTTATTTTCATAGGCTTGTTAATAGGAATAAATTGGTAGAAACTACTGAAAAGTGGTACTGTATGCCTATAGATGAACTGTATCTATAGATGAACTGATGGAATTGTAATGGTTTAGAAACACAAATGATTAAAATGGAATGATATAATGAAAATAGTTAATAAAAATGTACAAAATTATGTTGGAAAAATAAATTCTCAGTGGATGAGAAATTTGTGGTCAGTAATGAGAATTTTATTAGGGACACTATGGCCCCATGGCTCTTAAACATTTCTTTTTGGCTTACAGTTCATTTGAGAAACTAATAAATGACTTCTTTCCTTTCAGAAAAATATGCCTACCATATATGTGAGTGATTTTATTTATGATTCCAGACATTTCCCATACCTCCTAGCACCCATCCCTAGCCTCTAGGGTAAGAATATCTACCAAATACCAACTGAACAGCATCTTTTGAAATGCTGTTGCTAACATCAGAAAAGTAGACAAATGGCAGTTATGACAGAAATAACATATTGATACTTAAAGAGGGTCTCACTCAGAAGTCTACTTCAAGTTTTAGAATTACGGGGCAGAATTATACTAGAGTTGGGATTATGATTAGACAGGGATTGATGCAGGTTTGACTCTTAAAATAATGCTCACATGTCAGTTACATTCAACCTTTTAAAGAGGAGTGAAAGACAAAAATAAATCCCATCACTTTATTACTCTGTTTTAGAGAATGGAATCATGATCAAATCAATGTGTGCATTAAGTTAAATTTGAAAGTAATATTTTTAAAAAAATCTGTAACTTGTAGGAAGCCTGGAAATGCTTTAAACACATTAACAGTAGAGCAGGAGAATATGTTACATACCAAAGATTAGTAGTTCATATAAAAACTTTTGCATCTATCTCATAAAGTAGAAGAAGCAAAAGGTGGGGGTAGGGGGTGGGAATAAGTAGGCAAAAGATTGTTCAAATGAGAACGAGGAAGAACTCAAAGTGTGACAGGTCAGGTGTAAATAAGAAGCCAGTCAGACCGTAAAGGAATTTAAGAAACAGCACTAAAAGGATGGCAATCCAGAAATGAAAGCTTTTTTATACATGAAAGGCAGAAGGTCAACTGGAGAATCAATGGGACTGCTTGATGATCAGGGTGCAAAAGATGTGCTCACGGGGAAGAAAGGAGATCTAGAGGCTCAATGAATTCTTTGCTTTGGTCTTTGTAGAAACATAAAAATGTCCACTGTCATCATGTCTTTTGAAGTAAAGAGGTAAGAGATGTAGTATTAGATCAAATAGTGCTAAGGGAACAGGATGTTCTACCCGATTGTCATACTAGTTATAAGTAAATTGTTGAAACTTTACAGCCTCAATTATTAGAGTCTGAAGCAACTCAAGGAGGTAAACTGACTGAAGTACAAAATGAGTTATTTTATCTATTCTTCACTGTTAGTGCACTCTGCTTTTATTTCCATTCTAATGAAACCCTCCGAGGAGATCCCACAATTTACGGACTGTTGCCCTCTCATTCCTATTGGTGGGCCTCTAAAGTATTAGGATTATTGACCATCAGTATAATGGATGGAGGAAAATGATTTTGTTTCCGTAACATACTTAGATTATTTGAAGAAGTTTTTATGGAGTCACAAAGTTTCATAACAAAGCTATTACAAATTGTGTTACCATGGTAGTAGGTGGAATATTTCATCACACATAGGTATTAATATAGGAAACCAAAAAGAATTTGTGAGTCTGCTCTTGATGAGATTGTAAACAGTTGGGCCCCTCCAAGAATTTCTATTGGACTTCTTTATTAAACATATTCATAGATAATTTGGAAGAGTAAATATAAAGTGAAGCTTCTTAGGATGCTGGACAAAGCTTTTTTGGTGAAATTAAAAGTCAATGGAAGTTTTTGAAAGATTGTGTAAGTGGACAAAACAAGTCAGGGAGACTATAGTATCATGAAAAGTGCGAGTAGTACTAGCCATTTAGGTAAAATGATCCCAGAATAAATTTGTAAAATTGTGGGCTTTGAATTATTTAGAAACATTGTTTCCTTTAGGAACCAGAAAAGGAAATTGGAGCCATTGCAGTTGTACTCTTCTGACTAGGTCAATAGAATATTGGAAGTTTCTGAAAGCAAAGGTAGACTTGAAGCAAAACCACTGTGTCTATGCATTCTTTTACTTTTGACTGTCATATCTCAAAAAGGGACATGAGAAAGACATGGTTTCATATCCTATTCAATCTTCCAAGACTTGTTACGAGGACAAAATTAAATATATGTGAAGTTTCCCAGGACAGTGGTCCTTGGCAAGCATTAAGTGCAGAGTCTTAAGAGGGAGCGTGATAAAAGTAGACTCTTGTAGTTGAAAGAAATACCTTGATCTCTCACCTGGTTCAGGAAAACCTATCAAACTTCAGATCCAGGTTATCTCTAAGTTAGCTATGAGGGATTCACTTTTTACAAGGGAAATTATTTTATTTTTGGACAGCTTTACTTTTTACTAAAGATTTTATATTTAGTTGAAATCTACATTTCTGTAATTTACAGAACAAAAATATCAGAGAAGAAAAGGAATCTGGGAGATGACTGAGACAAAACTTCTTACTTTAGATAAACATGAGGAATATATAGATTAAAACAAATCTCAGGAAAGCAAATAAGAGATAAATTTCCAGTAAGTGAGCTTTTTCCAGTAAGTGATTTTTTGACAATCAATTATAAAGTTCCCTAACACACACCTATATCCCATTTTGTTACTAATGAACAGATTTTTTTTTTTAACTCAGCGTGTTGAACTCTATGGAACTTGTGTAGAATACTTGCAATTATATTTTTGAGAGTTAAAAAATATCTGGGAAATCTGTTTCTCATAATCCTTTCCAATAACAGTATATTAGAACTTAGTAGAAGATCCCAATACTTTAACAGTTGTTCTCTCTCAGACATGTAGTTTGAAATTTCTTCCTATTCTGAAAACTGTGGCATTATAGGAAACTTCAGATGTGAAGTAATGACTGTTGATGAACATCTTTATGTATTTACTTGATAAGTCTCAAGGATACGCTTTGCAGTTAATTCCATAGTTACACTCTTATGCACATCTACATCAGCCTTTCATTCTCCAGTATATCTAAGAATGTTATATGAATTCAACTATTCATTCCTGTTATTATTGTTATATTATTAGAAATTACCATTAGTTCATTAACTCAGTTATAATTACTTGTGTGATGACCTAAGTAATAGAGTAAATAAAACAGACTTGGGACTTGAATCCAGTTATTTCCAAAGCTGAGGATTTAGTAACCTCTTTGAAACTATGCCTCATGTCAGTCATGGAGTCTTTTAGGAAAAAAAGGAAAATGAAAAGTGACCATAAATACTTATATGTTAATCTCTTCAGCTGATCCTTCAACATGAAAATATTTTTTCCTTTCCTACCATCCTTAGCCCTTTCTTTCCACACAAACATTTCTAGTATTAAAAATTCTTTTTTGAAACAACCCTACCAATAATGTATACCTCTCTTTAATTATTTTTAAATTAAGTTTTTAATTCTGCCAACTACTTTGGCCCTTTTTCTTTTTCCCAACCTCTTAAGTCTTAGGAACCTCTTTTTGGTTAACAGTATCTGATAGTTTATTATTATTTTGCTTTATCAGTTCATTAATTTTCATCCTAATATTCATCTTTAGCTTTCTGATTTACTTTGCTATACATAATTCCCTTCAGCTCCTTTCATTTTCTGGTAATTGGTAACATTTCACTTTTCCTTATATCTTGATGGTTATAAAAAAAATCAAAGTGATGTAATAAATGCAAAAACTTAGAGTTATTAGAGAAAACAGAAAACCACCTGATAAAATTCATGAATAGAAACTAGAAATTGATATGTTAAATAAGAAAATGACAGGGATTCATCATGCAAAATAATCAATTGATCAGAGTACAAAGATCTAGACAAAGCTGTGGAAGCAGAAAATAGTAAATGGGGGATTGACTCAATGACCTTGAAGATAATAATGCACAAAGGGCTCAGATAATACAAGGAAACTATACTCCTAAATAGGGAATTAGAGCACATGGGCTTAATAATTATTTGTAAGATACTACATACTCCCCTTCCCCAAAGGTGAGTACACATTTTTCTGAAGTACCCATGAAACATTATCTAGGATAGACCACATGTTGGGTCACAAAACCAGTGTAAAGAAATTAGTGAATAATATAAATAATTAATGAAGACTGAAATCATTAAGTATCTCTCTTATCATAGTGGTATCAAACTAGGCAAAACAGAATTGAAAATAGAATACGGAAAAGCCTTAAAATGTGGAGGTTGAAAAAATAATATTGAATTACAATTGAGTTAGTAAAGAAGTCAAAGGAGAAATAAAGCTACCTGGTGAAAGAAATGAAAATGGAGACATGAGCTATCAGAACTGTGGGAGGCAGCAAAAGGAGGGGTATGAATAGCAATAAAATCATACACCAAGAAGCAAGAAGGATCTAAAATAAGTAATCTAACTTTACACCTTAAGGAAATAAAAGAACAAACAAAATCAAAAGTCAGTAGATGGGAAGAAATGCAAAAATTAGAGCAAATATAAATGAAAATTTAAAAAAAACACCGTTTGAAAGATAAATGAAAGCAAAAGCTGGTTCCTTGAAAAGCTAGAAAGAAAGGGAAACTTTCAATAAAATAGAATCAGAAACTCAGTAAAATAGAATGAAAAGATATAATAATAGACATCTCAGAAATAGGGGATCATAAAAGATAACTATGAACAATACTATGTTCTTTTTTTTTTTTTAAAAAAAGATTTATTTATTTATGCTTACAAGAGCTGGGGTACAGGCCAGAGTCGTGGGAGGTAAGAGGATTTACCAGAGACAGAGTAGGGAGCAGAACAGGCAGATCAACTGAAATACACTACTGAGGGGAGCAGCGGGCAAGGCAGGATAGGTCTGCTGTACCTGGTGGGTTCCCACCCTGGCGGGGGATCGAACTCGCACTGAGCTGCGGATGCGTCACAGTGGGGCACTCAATCCGCTGCGCCACCAGCGAGGCCCAATACTATGTTCTTAAGAGACTACTAAAACAATAAATTACGTGATCTAGGAGAAATGAACAATCTTAGAATCATAAACTTTCTAAGGAAGAATCAGAATGAAATTGAAAACCTTCACACTTTATTAATAAATATGGAAATTGAGGGAATCAAAGGTCTACCAAAAAAAGCAAAATACCAGGAACAGATGATTTCACTAGTGAGTTCTACCAAACTTTCAAAATGGAATTAAAGCATATCCTTCTTAAATACTTACAAAAGAATGGAGGAAGAGGCAATGCTTCCAAACACATTTTATGAGGTCAAAAATACTCTGATATCAAAAGCAGGCAGCACAAAATACATTTACAAACAATAACCTGATAACCTAGATGCACAAATCTTCAACAAAACAAATTCAATAATACATTCAAAGCATTGTTTATTATTTCCAGGAACATAGGATGTTTCTACATCTTCAGATTAATAAATGTAATTCACCACATCTTAAATTTATAAATCATGATCATCTGAATAGATTCAGAGAGATTCAGTTTACTTTTATATAGAGTAAAAAAGCAGGAATAGAGTGAACATACCTCACATAGTATAGACCATATGACATACCCACAAGGAACATCATAATCAAGGTGAAAAATTGAAAGCTTTTCCTCTAAGATCAGGTACAAGAATAGCTAATATTGGACAACATATATACGAGTCATGTCTAGAGCAATTATGTAAGAGAAAGATATAAAAGGAATTCAAATTGGAAAAGAAGTAATACTATTTTTGGTAATGAAGTGATAATGTACATATAAAACCCTGAAGACTCCATTAATAAACTACCAGAAGAAATCAGTTGATACAGTGAAATAGAGGGTTACAATATCAATATATAAGAATGGGTTGTATTCCTATATGAAAACAATGAACTGGAAAAGAAATCAATTCTAGTTACTAGTGCATCAAAAAATTAAATGCCTTGTAATACACTTAAAAAGACCTGTATAGTGAAGACTGTAAGATATTAAAAGTAGTAGAAGAAGACACAGAGAAATGGAAAGCTATTCCCTGCTTATGGATTGGAAGAATCAACATTGTCAAAATGGCCAAAACATGCAATTCAGTGCAATCCCTATCAAGATTTCAATGATGTTCTTCAAAGAAGTAGAACATTACTGAATGTAATATGGAACCACAAAAGACCCTCAATACCCAAAGTAAGACTTACAAAGTAAGAGTGGAAGTTTGGCAGTAGTATCTCAAATACTACAAAGCCATTATAATTACCACTGCATAGTATTAGAACAAAAGCAGACAAACATTGGAATAGAATAGAGGGCTCAAATTAAACCCACACTTATAGGGGCAGTCACTCTACAGCAAAGAAACCAAGAGAATATGCTTGAGCAAGGAAACCCTGTAATAAATGGTGCTGGGGAAACTGGACAGCCACACGTAAAAGAAGAAAACTAGATCAGTATTTCACACTATACACAAAAATCAATTCAAAATGGATAAAAGATATGAATATAATACCTGAAACCATAAAATAAAGGGAAGACTGTGTATGCAAAACACTTCATGACATGCTTCAGGAAGCCCATTTGTAGATTCATCTCTAGTATCAAGGTAAACAAAGGAGAACATAAACAAATGGGGCTACATAAAATAAAAAATTTCTGCAGAGCAAAAGAAACTGACCAAAATAAAAAGATATTCCACTGAATAGAAAAAAATAATTGCACATTACACAGACAAGGCACTAACATCAAAGATCTACACAGTATTCAGACACCTCTATGAAAAGAAAACAACCCAATTAAAAAACTGGGCATGCAAATGGCTAATGGGCACATTAAAACATGTTCATCATCACTTATTGTCAGAGAACTGCCAGTAAAAACCATAATAAAATACTATCTTACCCCTGTGAGAATGGCTTATATCAAAAAGACCAGAAACATTAAATTATTGTTGAGGGTATGAAGAAAAAGGAAGCCTACTATATGGTAGTATGAGAATGTAAACTGCTTCAACCTCTGGATAACATTATGGAGGTTTTGCAAAAGAACAAATGTACCTGCACTATGACCCAGCAGTTTGATTTCTAGGTGTCTACTGGAAGAATATAAAAACACGAATTTGAAGGGAAAGTTGCAGCCCTATGTGCATTCGTGCATTGTAGTATTACAGTAGCCAGGATATAAAAACAATCTAAATACACACACACACACACACACAGGATTAGCAATTGAAAAACATTAAGGCATGCCATTTGAAACAGAAGGAGAAAGACAAATACTGACTGGCATCACTTTTATATGGAATATAGATTAACCAAACTGAGAACCAGAGAAAACAACCTTAAATACTAACCCTTGAAAACTGACTATAGAACTGAAGCACCAAAGGAGAAATGGGAAGGGTGAGAACAAATTGAGGGATCAAAATGGACTATGGTGGTGGACTATGGTGGAGGACTATGGAACATTGGTGTGGTAATCTATGGCAACAAGACCTGAAGTGGGGAGATGCTACACATCTAAAATACAATGATGTATACCAATGTTACCTTAATAATACAAAATTTAAAAATATACCTATCAACAATATATGAAAGTATTTTTTCCTCACTACTACCAGAAATACTGGATATTATTATTTAAAAAATATTAGCCTATTTTCTAGCTCAGAAGTGGCATTACATTTTTACACTGTTATTTGATCTCAAGTGAAAATAAGCTTTGTCTTATTCATATTTCAGTTCTGCTTTATACTTTACTTGTTTATGTCATTAATTTTACTGTTGAGCTTTTCATCTCAAATGTGATTTGTGATATATCTTTAAATTTATGCATTTCTTGAATATCATTTATGATTTGATTGTGACTGTTCTTGCTTCTCATTGATGAATTTTACATTCTTTACTGGTCTTTGCTTAAAGCCCTTTGGCCCACATCTTCTATGCTTAGAAATATTCGTGTTCTCTGCTTTTCGTTTATGAAATATGAAAGGATGAATAAGCCACTTTAAAGAAGTACTTCAATTTATATAAAAAGTTACATTGATTACTATATTAAGATATAGATGTTCTCATTATTTGTCTTGCCCATAGAAACCATTTTGGAACCTATATACATTTCATATAGAGACTTACTCATTCTCCTGAATGTTGACTAAATTTACCTAAATCAGTAAGTACAATAATGATACTGTTTTACATAAGAAAATGGACTGAATGCATTCTTGATTTGTTTTTTGTGTCGTATCTTCTGGTATAGATTGTGTTTAGGGTATGAGCTTATTGTACTTATTTCTGTCTAGCCTTGACTGTGTGTGGTTTTGTTTATAGGTAATCCTATAGTATAAGCTTGATGTTTCCAAATTTAAATGTGAGATATAATTATTTCCAAAAAAGAAATGCTCAGTAAATTATAGTCAGAAGTCATTGAAAATAAAAATTGAAATTCTATAACATTAACATTTGAAATTTACTAGGTAAAATATAAATTTATGGAGGTAATATTGTATATTAACTGACAATACGTTGAATTGAGTTGTGTGAATAAGAAACTAAATGTTGAGATAGCAAGAATAATGATTTTTTTAAACACAGTAAAGCTAAGTGTGTGTACATATATATTATATATATATGAAAAATTTAACTGAAATACAACATCTGGAAGATAACTACTATTAAGTCTTGTGTGCATTTTATTCCCAGTCAGTCTTTTTCTATGTGTGTGCATATATGCATATGTAGGTACAGATCTACAGCTCCACTTTTTCTTTATCCTAACCATTTATCATATTGTTATGTATCCTTTGAAAAACATGATTAATGTCAAATGATTATAAATGATGCTATGATGAATAGGAAAGCATATAGCTCTATCAAAGAGTTTTAGAAATGGAAAGATGAAAATCATCTCTTTGATTTTCCTAATATTTGTATGGATTTGTTATTGTGGTTGATTATTGTCATTTAGCTCAAAAGCATCAATGACATCATTGTAACTTGAATTTAAAATCTGAATTCCTTAACTTGTCATATAAGGGATATCTGTTTTTCTAAATTTGTTGAGGAAATTAGTTGTGCTGTATGTTTTAGATTGCAGTATGAGGTCATAGCTAGATTTAGTGATCAAGTTTGGCAGTTTTCCATTTTTATTAAGCAATTTTATATTTTTATGTTTGAACAATTTTTTAAATTATTGAGATATAATTGACATGAAATAATGTAAAGTTTAAGATGTAGGTGCTTATTTAATATTTTGTATATTGCAATATGATTTCCATAGGAATAGTGAATATCTTGATTATAATACATAATTATCATTTCTTTTTTTGATGAGAACATTTCAGAATTAGTCCCACAGCAACTTTGATAATGAGTTTCTTTATTTTTTTCTAAATTTTATTTATTTATTTTTAAAGATTTACTTATACATATAAGAGCTAGGGTGCAGGCCAGAATTGTGGAGGGTGAAAGGATTCACCAGAGACAGAATGGGGAGCAGAACAGGCAGATCTCTTGAAATACACTGCTGAGCAGAGCAGTGGATGAGACAGAGAAGAGGTCTGCTGCGCCATGTGGGTCACCTTCCTCTCTGGGGATTGAACTGCTGTAATGATTGTGGATAGCTTCATAGTGCTGAGACTTAATCCCTTGGGTCACTAGGGAGACCCCAATAATGAGTTTCTTTTTTGTAACAGAAAAGGTATCTTTTATTTTTTGATCAAAAAGTTTTCTAAAATTTCAGTTGGTCCCAGTGCCTTTTGGGGTTGTGATTTTTACTATATAATAGTTATTTGTCTGGTCAGCTGAGTTTATGATCATTGCTCTAAATTATAAAATATTATCTCACAGTTTTATTAAGCACCTATTTGTTACAAAGTTACTTTTCTAATTTTGTGTTGGAATGTTGATCCTTTTGTTCTTTAATTAACTCATTTCATTTTTGTATTTTTATAGAGAATCTGTGATTTATCAAGATGGTGATTTCTTTCTTGAAACTGAAAATTGTAGCATATTTTAGGTTGATCTCTCAGGTTTTTTTTCAGTGATTTTTTTGAGTCTTTTAAATTTATAAAAATGTCCTTTTTAAATTAAGAAACTGTACTTCCATTTTAATTTTTGTCTTTATTTTAGAAATATCGGTTTTTTTTGTTTTTGTTTTTTTTTTTATTTCAATGTGTCCTTCATGCATATTATGTCTCTTCAATTGCATTCTTGTTACTTTTCTTCTTTGTTCTGAAATATATTTAAGGTTTGTCCTCCATGTAATCTCCTCCAATTTTGCTTTTGTGTCTAAGAATTTTTAATCTGTCTCCACTATATAATTTCTTCTGTTCTCTAAACTAGTGCTGTGCACAGCATTACTGATAAGGGACTTATCACACAGATCCACAAAGAACTAACCAGACTAAACAGAAACAAAGAAAACAACCCAGTCAAAAAATGGGCAAAA
>JAGFMF010011718.1:3226041-3246307 GCA_019455555.1 Galemys pyrenaicus | reverse complement strand
GATTCAAAAGAATACCTGCACCCCTATGTTTATAGCAGCACTCTTTACAATAGGTAAGACCTGGAAACAACCTAAATGCCCGAAAACAGATGAGTGGATTGGGAAGCTCTGGTACATATACACAATGGAATACTATTCAGCAATAAAAAATGAAAAAAAACTAGACTCATTTATGGGAACATGGATGGATCTGGAAGGGATTATGCTTAGCGAAGTAAGTCAGAAGGCAAAAGAAAAATACCAGATGGTTCCTCACCTAGGAGGAATAGAAGGGAACCAAAGAAGGATCAAGGAAAGGAATAAGAACAATAATAATAATAATAACAACAATAAAGAAACAAAAACCAAAAATGAAAAGACAGACAAACTGGGGACACTTGGTGGGGAGGGAAGAGGGGAAGGGTGGAGGGCAGATGGGAGCATGGGGGACTGAGGTAATGGTGCACTGGTGAGATGGTGATGGGGAATACATGGGGACTACAATTGATGTCAAATATATGTAAATTAAAAAAATTTATATAAAAAAAGAAAAAAAAGTAAAATGAGAAATAAAAAAAATAAACTTGTGCTGCGGTCTCCTAATCTCCCATTTTAGTTGTATTTCAGGAAGGCAATATATGCTTGAATTTTACTGACTGGGTCAAGAACATGTCTATAGTTTACTTTTTTCCCCCAACATAAATGGCTTTGAAATTCTTGTCTTTTTTTTTTTTAATATGGAGTGCTATGTCTTGTTTCTTTTATTTTGTAGAATATTTTATAGATCTTATCCTACCCTTCTTTATATACTCTTCACTGAATGGGTTCTCATATCTTATTATATAGTTTGCTGGCAAACAAAGTATCTTGCTTTACTTACTATTCATCACTGTTTGGTTGCTGTTCAAGCTGCTTCTTTTGACACTTAAAAATATTTATGTGGTAGCATTGCTCTACAACACTATATATGACTTATAGGCAGAAGTTAATATCTCTTTAAATCTGTTTTTCCATCATGTCCCCACCAAAGCACCAAAATTCCTCCCCCAAAGTCCATTGGTCCCCCTTCCTGTTTTTCCCCTATTTCCTACCCTTTCTCTCTGGTAGCCTCTGAATTCCGATTTCTAGAGTTTATTGTGCTTTATTTTTCTTTTCCTTTTCTTTTTTCCTTACATTCCACACATAATGTGAAACTATCATTGACACAAATTTAGATTTAAAATGCATTACAGGAATTGGTAGTCTCATCAAGGAAATGAAACCACCACCTCTTCTTTCTGTACATTTTATTTAGTTATTGTTGTATTGACTAACTTTCTGTGACCGATGTTATACTATTTCTGTCCTTCTTTCCAAGTATAAAATGGATCTCCTATCTGGATCTCCTATTGAAGTGTAGCCCTTGTCATTCTGCTTTCCATTTGGCATTATCAGTAAACAAATTGTAGGCCTCCTACCAGAGCCCTGCTTTCAAATATGGCTTATTCTCACTTGAGAACTTGAGGCTGTTTCACTTTCCTCCACCTGCTCTATTGTTATCTCATTCCCCCAAAAAGGTCTTATTTTCTTTAATGTTGTTTTTCAATTAGAATATGCTTAGCAGAATAGCTTCATCATTTCTTTTCCAGTATCCTTAACCATAGTACTACTCCTCTCATTAAAGAAATTAAAATAATTTTTAATATGGATAAATCCTTTTAAATTGATCTAGCATGAGTAATAGTATTTTTATGTCAACTTCTTGTCTGTTATACATTGTTAGAAAAATATTTGCTGTTTTTCAGTAGGAGAATATCATTTGTTTTTGTTATATTAATTGATTTTGATTTTTTTTTCCATTTATTAAACATGTAATGTATTATTTGTATTCTATTTCTGTTGTGATGTTAGTCTTCTGGGCTTTTGAAAGAGTGTCCAAATTGGTTCACCTTATCAGTTTAACTACTTTTACTCATTTTGCCCTTCAAAATCTTATTTCCATTTTAATGTATGAAATATTACATTTACTTATTTAACCTAATAATATTCCTTTGTAGACTTTTTATTAAGGTTATGCTTAAAAATATGTTGTTATCCTGAAATATGACAATAATTGATCCCTTTTGGTGAAATTTTTATGATTTACATTAAAATACTTTTTTCCTTCTTAAAATAAAAAGTTCCTTTTCCTTAAATGGACTACTAGACATATTTTGGCATCTATGAAATGGTATCAAGTGGATACTTGGTATCTAATTATCACTAATAACAGTGGAGTTGTATTTTTTTTCACTACCCTTCCAAGACTCTCCAAACATCATCTCATTAAGTCATACAACACCCATGTGGGTTAGGTAATAACTGTGATTAGAGTTCCACATGATGTTTTTAGAAAACCTCTGGAACAATAAGGCTTAATTTTGTTAAGAAAACATTTGTAAGCATTAGAGTTTGGGATAAAAACACAAACTTTTCTGGGTTTTTATTTAATGGCAGCTTTGCCAACTTGTGTTTTCTCACTTCAGTTTTTAATCTGTGAAAATTTGCTACTGTTATGCATTTTTATAAGGACATAAGATAGATTTTTATAGAAAGAACAGAGGTTTAAAATTTTAGATGAATAGTTCTTAATCTTGATTTCAGAGAATTATCTGAGCAGTTTATAAAATAATATTAATGTTTTAACTCTTTTTCAATAAATGGTGCTGGGAAAACAGGACTGCTACATTCCTGAATGAAACTAGATGCTACCTCACACCATACACAAGCACCAACTCAAAATGGATAAAAGACTTGAATGTAAGACCTGAAACTATAAAATAAGTAGAAGAAAATATAGGCAAAGCACTCCAACTCAGAAACATCTTTGAGAATTCATCCCAGAAGCAAAGAAAATGAAAGACAAGATAAGCAGTTGGGACTACATCAAACTAAAAAGTTTCTGTACTGCAAAAGAAACAATAACTAAATGAGGAGTCACCCTACAAACTGGGAGAAAATATTTGCACTTCTTACAACTGATGAGGTATTGAAATCAAAGATCTACAAAGAGCTTACACAACTCAACAAAAACAAGACAAACAACCCAATCAAAAAATGGGGCAGAAGACACTCTACAAAGAGGCAATGCAAATTGCTAACAGACATATGAAAAAATGCTCAACATCACTTATAATCAGGGAAATGCAAATCAAAACCACAATGAGGTATCACCGCATTCCAGTGAGAATGACCCATTTAAAAAAAAGAAAAAACAAAACAAAACTGGCAACAACAAATGCTGGCAAAGATTTGGGGAAAAATGCACTGCTGGTGGGAATGAAAACTTGTCTAACCACTGTGGAAAGCTGTGTGGAGGACTTTCAAATTACTAAAAGTGGAATTACCATATGACCCAACAATTCCACTTCTAGGAATCAATCCAAAGGATACAAAAACATTAATTTAGAAAGAACCTGCACTCCTGTGTTTATTGCAGTGCTACTTAAATAGCTAAGACATGGGAAGTGCCTAAATGTCCCAAAACATATGAATGGATCGAGAACTACTTAGTTTGACTTGGGAAACACCATTGTCATACAGGGTTTTATACAGTTATGTCTATTTAAACTGCATGTAGAAAACTGAGTAAGAATTTGCTAGGTACATATATATGATGGAGTATAACTCATCAATCAAAAAAGAAAAACTCATGGATTTCACAGCAACATGGATGGAGATGGAAGGCATTATGTTCAGTGAAGTAAGTCAGAAAGAAAAAGAAGAATCAGATGGTATCACTTATTGGAGGAATGTAGGGAAACTGGGCAAATGTAGAAAAAAAAATAAACCAGAACTTGCAGGTATACTAGGATCTGAGGCATACAACAGGGTAGGAGAAGGGATGGGATGGATTATAACGGGTAGGGAAGAGCACAACGGACTCTTGATTGGTTCATGAGTGATATGATGGTGGGAGATTTACAGGGAATACACCTGAGAGGAGAAATCAAATACTGTACAAAAATGAATAATTATGTAAGAAAATTTAAAAAGTCCAAGTAACAACCTCCTCTATCAGTTAAATAAAACAGCTTATCAGTTGTCAGAAATTGTATCCAGGTATTTATTTTTGTGGTCACTCTTGTAGTAAAGATAAAATTAGTTTTTAAGTAAAACTAGTATCCATTTTTCTCTATTTTATATCTTAGTTACTTCAGCATTCATGGAGTTGGGCTTTTAAAACATATGTAAAATTTAATATTTCCTATTACTTTTAATATACAGCATCTTAAGTACATGAAGTATAAAAACTATCACTGTCTTAATCAGTTAGACACATTAATGTGCCGAGTCCCTTTTCCCCATCTCTTTTCCCACTAATTTATTTATATTTATTAAATAATAATTTATTCTTTTAATTGTGGTAACATTAGGACTACCCCTAATTGGAGATATTGGGTTTGTCTACACTCCTCTTGCAGCTCTTTCATTGACTATTTTCTGCTTTCATTGTTATAATTGCTTTGAGAGTCTGAAAACAAATTTTAAGAAAAAAATGCTGTATTGGGGATAACAATAGGGCAGATAGCTCTATTAATAAATTTCTCACTTAATACCATTTCCAACTCTCTTCTGCTTTGATCTTCACCTTGTTTCCCACAAAGAATAAATAAGGAACAAATTTACATTTTTTCCCTTCTCTACTCCCTCCCTTCCTTCATAATCCAGATTATTAACAAAATATGGCTCTGTTTCTTAAGGAGCTTGCAGTCCATTTAAAACAAGTCACAATATGTTGAACAAAGTGTGAGGGGAACACAAACAAAGAACTACTTAGTTTGACTTGGGAAACATTATTGTCATACAGGGTTTTATACAGTTATGTCTATTTAAACTGCATGTAGAAAACTGAGTAAGAATTTGCTAGGTAGATTTTTAGTCAAGGACTTAACAGAAAACAAATTCACTCCTGATAGTTCAAGTGGGATATTGTATATGACAATATAGACAGAAGGCAAAGAGGTAATTGAGAGGCAAGAAAAGAATGCTATTACCTTTCCATACTGTAAAAAGGATAAAAAGAAATGATGTTCCTAGAGCCCAATGAGAACCAAACTGTGGAAGAGCCACCTGTTTGGAGTTGTACTATGGAAACAACAGGCTACTTCTAGAGACATTGTGCTTAAGCTAGGGGGATGGGGTTGGGAACTGTTTAGAAATCATTTGATTTTTTTCTCATTTTGTTGGTAACTCCCACTCTTAATATAAAACCAACTGGCAAGGGAATTGGGTAATGCATAGGATGAGTGTCAGGAGCCCTGAGTAGGATAGAACAGGCTGAGAATGGATAGAGGATAAAATAAAATAATCAAAAGAGAAGAGAGAAATGACAACATGGGAGAAGGAGTATTTTGTCCTCTTCATACAAATGTAAAATATTGGCAACTCTGGCAACCAGCAAGAACCACAGGAGGCGGGAATATGAAAAAAAAAAAAAAAAAAAAAAAAAAGAGTAGNGGCGGGAAAATAAAAAAAAAAAAAAAAAAAAAAAAAAAGAGTAGTAGCCAAGACGATAAGTAATAATACAATTACTGAATAAGTAATAATAATAGTATCTTCAGTGTGAGGCATTGAGCTAAATATATAATTTATTCCATTTAATCCTCACATGGTCATGTGATTGCTCCTAATGTAGCAATTCTGACTTGTGCACATTTGTTATGCAATTTTTAAAAAAAAATTGACTTAGTTTTGTCTCTGAACCTTTCCACATCTTGGGAAATTGTATACCAATCATTATTTTGGTGCCTGCTGTCTCCATTCAGTTACATATAAATCCAGCAGATTTCAGTGGTGCACAGATAAATGAGGGCTCTAATTTCCAGGCTATTATAGTGTGTTTACCTTCTCTTTGTTATTTGAATCTCTGAACTCTCAACTGTGGATTTGACACTGGCATCTTTGTGGAGGCTAATCCCCAATTGGGTTTCCACTTTCTTTGTAGATTCTTTCTTTATTCTTAATGTCATAATTTCTGTCAGAATCTTTTGGTAAAAGTCTTAGGAGGTATTATGTTTTTGTTCCTCTTTCTGAAAGGTTTTACTTAGAGTTTTAAATTTATATCAATCATTAACCTATGACAGTTTTTAAAGTTTTATAGTTTTTAACCTGCTCTTTTTTTGGGAATTACAATAGTTCCTATTGCTTGGAGGTTGGGACATGTAGCATCTTATCACCAATCCTCTTGTACAAGATTTGTTAATCGTTTTTTTGGTAAGAGACCAGATAATAAATAATTCATGATTTGTAGACCAAGAGACACAACTGAGGATATTATGTAAGTAGTCATGCAATAAACAGAGAAAATGAGTTTCTAAATATTTTTGATTAATTAAGTAAAATATAGCCGTGGAGTCAGTATGGAGATTCCTCAAAAAAAAAAAAAAATAGAACCACCATATGATGTAGCAATTCCATTTCTGAATATTTATCTAAAAAAGTAAATGTATTAATTTTATTAGTTTAGTGTGGGAAGTAGTGAGGGGGGTCAAAAGGTAAAGTGACTTAGAAACTATTAAAAAATAGCAATTCAATACAATTTTTGGTAATAGTAATTTGTTAATAAGAATGGAGTTATTGTTTTGGCAGATAGCATTTCAGTTAACTGGGGGTGCAGAGAACTGGTTGCAAATGTTTGTCTCTTTATATTGATCTGTAGTAAGAATTTACACGTCTCATTTTTGAAAGTCTTTTTACAGAGAATGGCATGAAGCAAATAGTACTATCAGTTCAAAAGCATCTGATTTTCATTGAACACAGGAAGACATTTATAGAACTTACTAGATTTTTTTCTTATATTTTTCTTTGCTATCATGTTTCAGATTAGTCCCTTACAATTAAAAATTTGGTAGAAACTCCTCAATTGTACAGTAAAATGGATTTTGAGTTATTGGAAATTTCCTTTGCGCTTGCATCAAAGTCTGATGTAATGCTGTGGTTTGAGCTCAGAAAATATATCTGCTGCAAATGTGAGTGGGAATGGAAATCTCACTTTTGTTTTAACTCTTGACAGAATGAGAAGTATAGAGCATTTTGACATGACTTATGATTCAAACAACATTAGTTGTCATTGAAATGTCTTTATTGCTGTAAAAGTTTGGCATGCAAGTGCTATTTTACCTTGTAATTTTAGGTTAATTTATTAAAAAACATTTTTTCAAGTCCACAGGAAAATATAATTGCTAAAGCTGTTCAATATTCAATGATAGTGGTGGTTGTTCTCATGCATAACTGTCTTTTTCTTGACCATGAACTTTAAAAAATCACAGTAAAATTGTACCATTCTTAAGTCTGTGACAGAGTAAGCCAGGATATTTAGCTTCTATTTTTTGAGACAACTTCATGGAACTAACAATGGTTAAAACTATTAGAGCAAATGGAGATCATCATTAACATTACTAGTTTAATGTCACATGATTAAGATATTTCCCTTAACATATTTGTTGATGAATAATACAGCAAAGAGCCATCGACTTTATACATTTTAGATTTTTACAACTTCCATAAATTTGTGCAACTAAGTCTTTTTTGTTTTGCTTCACACATAATTTTTACCACCCTTAGTTATGACATCTTAGCAGAGTTATAACATTTTAGCAGATTCGACTTAAGTTGTATTGAATTATTATTTTTTCAAAATCTTCGGAAATGGTCTTGTTTGTAATTGTTCCATGCAGCCTGTTCACAGAGGCAAATCTTCAGTCACTTATGAATTCTCATTGGCTCCTTGTACAAAGAACAACTGAGCTATATCGTTAACATTTGTCAACTCATCAAAGCCAATGAAAAACATTCAAAATAAATTTCCCCTATTTTAAAATTGATTATTGATATTCCTCCCAAAGTCCTCAACTCTTTGAACAACTGTTTTTGCTAAAAGACTAATAGTCCTAAGAAGTTTTTTTTCTCTGAACGTTTTGCTTTGGCTGCTGCAATTAAATACGACTTAATTAATCCACCATTGGTAAATGGTTTTTTTCTTGCTTGGCTGACAAATGAGTCATGCAGAACCTCACTTTGGTTGTAGTCCCATTTTCATTTTTATGGAGATACTGTGTTTTAAATTTTTTAATTTTCCTGGCCACTGTTTTCCTGTGAATTGGGAAAATTGTGATGAATACTTGATCTGGCATATGTTGTATCCTATTAGCATAGATATAAAGTCATTTAAAACCAAAATGTATTATCATCTATTTCATTAATAAAATAGTCCATCTTCTGGTGTGTGCTAAAATGATGTTTGAAGTCTACTTTATTCCTTCTTTGTTTTGATGTGATGTGTATGCAATGGTAATGAAAAACTTTGGTGAGGTAATATATGGCATTTGAAATACTGTTGTGTTATAACAGATTTGTAGTACATAAGCAGTATGCAAATCAATGAGGTCAAGAATGTCACATGTGGTCTTTGTCTCAATTCTACTGTTGTAGTGCAAACTCAGCCATAAATATAAACAGATGAACATGACTTTGTTCCAATGAAACTTTATGGACATAAATTGAATTTTATATAACAACTTTCTGTCACACTTTTTTTCCTGTCACTATTTTTTATTTTTGAACAGTTTAAACATATAAAGTAAATTTATATAGTGGGTCATATGAAAATAGGCAAGAGGCTGGATTTCAGCCTTAGGTCATTGTTTACTGATCTAAGGTAATTAGAATTTCAGAAAAACTGAAAAATATAGATATCTGAGTCCTGTCTTAAGACTTGACATACAAACCTAGAAAATCTTGTTTGTTTATCATTAAATCCCCACAAATTGATGCACAGTGGTATTTTTTTAAGTAAATGACAATAAATTCCTGGAAAATAATAAGCCTGTTGAAATCTGTTGGATAAATTAAATGAATGTGTATTTTACATAGTATATGCAATCCTAGGAGGATAATGAAATCGAAATTAAGTGTTTAATTTTAGATAGGTTATAAAGAGAGAGAAAGACTGGCCTTGAGAAGTATGAAAACATATTTAGTAGTTGGGAATCATTTTGGCTAGGTTACTAATATAAGTAATTATAATTGGAGAGCATATTATTTTGGCTAATTCTGGAATAGAGGAGATGTAACAGGCAGATACACTGTTTGTGTTTCCTTGAGATGATAGAAAATGTTATTTATTGAACTCTTATTTCTTGATGTCGGCCTACATTGTTATATACTCCTCTTAGTATGACTTTTGCTGTGCCCCATAAGTTCTGGCACATTGTGTCCTCATTATCTTTTGTTTTGAAGTATTTTTTATAATTCAGTATCTTTCAGTAGTGTATTGTTTAGTCTTCATTTATTAGAGGACTTTTTATGGCTCTTTCTTTTTGTGGTTTAAGTTAACACTTTTATAGTAATTGAAGATGCTTGGAATGATTTTAGTCTTCATGATTATGCTAATACTCATCTTGTGATACACTGTCATCAACCCTGGAAATTTTTAAAATTCTATTTGCAATTTAAATAGTGTGTGTTCTGCTTTTTTGGGGTGCCGGACCCTATGGACATCTGTTGGGTCCTTATGGTCTAATACTTTGTTTTAGGATATTTGACCCTATTGATTTGCTCTCTCACTGATCAGTTTATTGGTGAGAGTGGGGTACTGAATTTTCCTATTCAAATTTGTTTTATTTAGTGTTTGTTTTCTGAGTAGATAGTAATTGCCTTTTTTTTTTTTTTTTTTTTTTTTTTTTGTGATATGACTGTCCCTGCCTTCCTCTGGGTCCCATTCACTTGTGGGATACTTTACCAGTCCTTAATTTGAGTCTTTGTTTTCCTGTGGAGCTAAGGTATGTCTCCTAGAGCCAGCAGAAAATTGGCTTCTGTTTCCTAATGCAACGTGATACTCTGTGTCTTTTAATTGGTGACTTTAGTGCATTTACATTTAGAGTGATTATATGTATCTAAAAGTCTATTGCTTCCATTTTGTCCTCATTTTTTATGGCTGTTTCTTTTTTTCTATTTTGTGTGCATTTCTCTTCTTGGCTGAGATAATAGAGCTCCTTTTAATATTTCTTTGATGGGGATCTGGTGGGCGCTGTTGGTTCTCACAGATTTTGCAAGTCCTCTGCTTATCTGGGTGAGGGTTAGCAGGGTCTTGCAGAAGTTTTGTCTTGCACTTTTGGAAGTTTCACTATTCTATGTCTTGATGTAGGTCTCACTTTTTAAGGTAGTCTAGTGTTCTTTTAACCTTGTGGATTTTTATATTTAGTTCCTTCTCCAGGTTCAGTAAATTTCCCTCTATTATAGTTCTCTTAAGTATTTTTTCATTCTTTTTTTATTCCCCTTGCTTCATTTCTCTTTTTCTTCTGTCTTGCTTATTTTTGTATTCACATCTTGAAGTTTACTGATTTACTCTTCCATTTGATTTATTTTATTTCTATAGCTTTCTAAAGTATATTTCAGTGCCTGTGTGATCTTATTATATCCTGCAATTTTGTTGTTTTCTTATTTAAAGTATCATTTTTAATCTGTTTTTGATTTTATTTCTCAGGACATTCATTTATTTTTCTAAATTGTATATTCTTCTAATTTATTTATCATGGTAAATGTGCATTCTGTATCTTTGAGGAAATGTAGACTTTGTATGTTTGTGTAATTGGTTTCTGGAGGTTTGCTCTCTTTCTGTGGTATAGCGTTCCCCTGAGGACTCATGTGGCAGTTTATCATGTTTTTCTCTCTCCCTATAATACCTTCAGGAATATGCTGCTGCTGTGTGTGGCTCTCACTAGGCATTGTTCCAGTCTCCATGTTGGACTGGAATTCTTTCTTTTGGTTCTGGGGTTGATAGTCTGACACAGCCTTGGAGTGTCATATGAGAGCTCACTTCATATCCTGCCCACTGGGTCAGAAACCCAGAGTTATTTTTTGTGGGACCAGACGTCATTGGTGCCCCACGTAGCCTTGGGATCTTGGCTAGGGTCTTGCACTATTGCCATACAGTGCACTTGTTGTAAAGATTCTGATTGGTGGGATTAAGGGTTGGTAGTATCCTGAGGGTGCTTGGCCCTTTGGTTGGGCCTACAGTCTGGGGTCTTTACTGGTAGGAATCTAGTAGGTTATTTCAATAGACTCTTTACAGTCAGACTTTATTATTAAATTTATTTTAAAAAATGTTATACAAAGAATGTGAAAGAATCTTCAATAGGAAAGAATTTCAAAGTAAAGAAATTAGTAGTAATAGCCTTTTCAAGATAGTGAACTCAGTGTTAAGGTATTATGACTTTAATATGCTAGACTGTTTAAAGTCCTTACTCCCTAATAAATGTTCGCTGACAAGAATCTGGTTTGTTTCTAGAATATTGGTTACTGTGTGATATAAAATTGTTGGACAAACACTTCATGCTACATTTTCAAACTCATTTAGGTCATAGTGAAAGAACTCAATAAGGTTTTAAGCATCACCTTTGGCATGGTCAATCTATTCCATGAATATGCACTATTTTAACTAGTTAGAGACATTTCTCTGTCCAGCAACCTTAATATTTCATAGAGCAAGATTGGACGACTTGACATGGCAATGTAAGTTCAAGTTTCATGTTAGGTGTATTTTTCTCTTTAATGTTATGTTAGAGATGGGTTGGCTTATTGGATTTTTCACATCATGTGTTGCCATCTTACTGAGTTTTGATTTATTCCTCAGATAATATGATCTGTTTAGAGCTTGATTGTGGAGACCAAATTGTGCTAACTAATGTGAACAGTGCTTTTTGGAGAATGGTAATGGTAGATATTGGTTATATTAAATGACAGCATTTATACTTTGATATTTATTTCAGATGAATAGGTGAATGTTGCTGCTGAATAATTGACATTCATCATGGACAAAGTTAACAGTAACTATTACCAAATATTGGGTGAGTGAATTCAGTATTTTAATATCAATAGGTTAGCCCATGGGTCTGTTGTCTATGTGTTTGCAAGACTGTTTTAAAGCTACTCTTTTTTATTGTATTCTAACTTTGTTTGAGGAATTTAATGCAAGTCTGATGTCAGTCTGATTGGTTTTCCTTTATAAGTTATCTGTTTCTTCCCCTTATCAGCTTCATTATTTTTTCCTTGTCTTGGACCTTTATTTTGAAAACTTTACTATTATGTATCTTGCTGTGTTTTTCCTTTCAGTATGATAGTTTAATGTTCTTCTGCTTCCTGTATCTCTATTTCCATTTCCTTCTTCATTCTAGGGAAGTTTTCTTTGATTATCTCCTTGAATAGTTTCTCGGTTCCTTGGTCTCTCTCTTCACCTTTTTGGATTTCCTTTTCTTATGGTGTCAGATAGTTCTTGAAATGTTTCTCATTCTTTTCCCTTTGCCTTTCTTTTTTGGTTCTTTTTGTGTCTGTATCTTTGAGAGTGCTGATTCATTCTTCCATTTCTTCTATTTTATTTTCATGGCTTTTTCTGGAATTCTTGAGCTCCTCCACTAATCTCTGGATATCCTTCATTTCCTTCACTTTCTTCTTTAGGGATTCCTTCTTAAGCCTCCGTTCATTGATTATATTCTTATCTCTTTCTGCATTTTCTATTAACTTTTTAATTATGGCCTTTTTGAATTCCTTATCTGTTAGGTGCAGATATTTTTCCATTTCCATATTATCAGGTTCTGGAGGTTGACTTTCTTTCTATGGTGTACTGTTCCCAGAGGGACCTGCTTGATCATTTGTATTTTTATTTCTTCCCTTTCTTAGCCTTCATCTTTGTTCTGTTGTAGAGCCCCAATACCACTGATGCTGGTGGGCATGACTTCTGATCTTTCTTGCTGAGGCATGGATGTGTCTGCCTTGTGTCTGAGCCACTGTAGCTAGGGGGTAGAGGTGTAGGTGAGGGTTCTGGCATTTTCCCCCTCCTCTCTCTTTAGCTGTACCCCTGCTCTAGGCAGGTGGTAGCTCTTGTCACTCTTCCTAGGGTGTTGGGGGCTACTGGACTTGGTAGTTGAGAGGGGGGGTGGTTTCTTGCAGTTCCTACTTGGGTGCACATCTGGACACTCTTCTATTATGGTATGTTGGTTCTGAGCTGTGATTTGCTTCAGGAGCCCCTGCTTTTCCAGCCCCTACTATGGAGGATGGGATCCAGCATCTCAGCCTGTGTTAATTAAGACTCTTGTCTAGAGTTCTTCACCTTCAGACACACAGAGGCAGGTAGAATTCATTCTCAGGAATCTGATGGCTTCCATTGAACTGGTTGTTGCTGTTTTAGTCTGGTCTGCTGGGGAGCACTGTAGAGTTGAGTAGGATAGTCTTCCCAGGGCCCACTCTCTCCTTTGTAGCATGTTGAGGAGGATTAAACACACACACACACACACACACACCCCACACACACAGAAAGACAACGGAGCACAAATGGGTGCTGACTGAACTGAAGCTGTGGGTGTAGGAGGATCGGCACTCTTTCTGGGTCTGTGAGGTAGTTGGGCAGGTGTTGGGATTCTCCCACCAGAGGACTTGGGGTACCAAGAGGCCCCCAAGGGAGGGACCAGCTCTTTGAGTTTCCCTCAATGCCTTCTGGCCAGTAAGTGCTACCAGTTAAATGGTTATGATGGTTTCCAGGATTTGGGGAGTGGAGGAAAGCAACACAACAGAGGGGCTCACACCTGGCACTGTGTTCTTGTTCCAAGGCCCTGTTTGCCCACCTGTCTCTGTTTGGAACTTTCTGATGTTTCAGGCTTCTCCAGGTGTCGTGGACTCTAAGCTCCAAGAAGAGTCTTCTGCTAGATGAAGTGGGCCAGTTTTGTGAATGGGAGAGAGGAGAAGGGTTCTGATGATTTTGTCTCTTCCCTTTCCCTATTGTTCCAACTTTCCTCTGTCTGGGAGAATCATCGGTGTGGCCAAGTTTGTCTAATGTGTCTGGGTCCTGCCAGGAACTTGCGGCTATTTCTCCCTGTCAGTCATTTTTATGGCAGAATTTAATCCTAGTGTCTCTTCAGGGCCATGTTGATGATGTTACTCCAAGCAAATGTGTTTAAGGACCTTGTAAACCATCTTATGAAATGCAAGCATCATCCTAAGAGAAGGAGGGTGTCTCTGAAAGTTTTCTCTTACATTAAAACATTTGTATTTAGAAATAAAATTTTGGTAGTTGTGTGGAACAAGTAAAGATTGTGCACAAGGATACCAGTTAAGAAGCTACTCTAAGACTCCAGTTGAAGACAACAGTGCTCATTACTATACCACAATGCTGCAGTACTCCATTTGAAAGAATATTGTGGCTATGGTGAAAAAAAGAAAAGAAACAGATTTAAGATCTAGTGGAGTTAGAACTGGCAATGCTTGTTCAATGATTGAGGGTAAGGATGTAATAATAGAAGATTAAATCATGATTCCCAAGTGTTTTACTTTAGCCTCTTGGTGTATGCTAATACCATCTGCTGAATAGAAACATGAGTGGGATGTCTGGAGAAATGGTGAAATTGTTAGTTGTTTTAGCCACAATTGATTTTTTTTTAGCACTAAAGGGACCTTTAAGGTGGATTTTCTTCTAAATGTCTACAATTCAGGAAAGAGATCCTAGCATGTATTTGATTTCCCACTAGGCAGTCTAAGTAGTTTTTTTTTTTTTTGATACCAAGAAAACACAGGTACCGCATCCTTTGAAAAATTAGAAAAACTTAGAAAGAAGTAATTAAATTTCAATATACTTTTTCAGTTTGTATCAATTTAAAAGTAAAATTTTGTGGTTTATAATTGTTTATTTTGAAGGATGATGGTGGTGGGAACTAAAGATACAGATTTGGAAGTCACTGGAACTAAGATAAAGTGGATGAAGTTATCTAGGGAAGGAGTAAATAGTGGTACAATCAGTCTTCACTTAATGACCTCAGTAGGTTTTTGGAAACCACCACTTTAAGCATAATGAAACCCATTTCTGTAATGTTACTTTATTATAATGGTGATTAAAAAAAAAAAAAGAAATCCAGACCAGTTTTGAATGAAACAGTGTTATTCTTGAGCTTGAGCTTTGCTTAAGTTTTCTTTCCTTCCTGCTCATTGGAATCACTTAGGAAGCTTAAAAACGTCCTGGAATCCTTGGTGGCTTGTTTAGTCTTTTTTTTCCCCTTTATTTATATATATTTGACATCAGTTGTGGGTGGGTTTCCCACCATCATTTCGCCAGTGCACCATCACCTCCCCTTATGCTCTTTCTGCCCTCAACCCACTCCCTCCTTCCTCCCTACAAAATGTCCCCGATTTGTCCTTGTCTTTTGTTTTTGTGTTATTATTATTATTGTTATTATTCTTTTCTTTGGTCACTTATTTGGTCCCCTTATATTCTTCCTAGGGGCGAAACCATCCGGTGTTTTCCTTTTGCCTTCTGACTTATTTTGCTGAGCATAATCCCTTCTAGCTCCAACCATGTTTCTATGAATGCCTCTAGTTTATCTGTTTTGATTGCTGAATAGTATTCCATCGTGTATATGTACCCTATCTTCTTGATCCAATTGTCTGTTTTTGGGCTTGTTTAGTTTTTCTGCACCATTTTTAGAGGCAACCAGGTGGGGGGTCCAGTGGAGGGCTGCTGAATCTTTACTGTTTCTGGGCTTGCTCTAAATTCTCTCATTGTCTCTTCCTCTTGCAACCATCCTCTGCTACACGCCATCCTGTGTGATGCTGCCCTTACAGCCTCAATTTCTCAGTTATGGTGTGCCCACTTATACATGCCCACACCATAGGCCAAGTGTCCACTATCAGGCATACATGCCCACACCCATATTCCCAAGTGCCTCCTGCATTCAAGGGCTCAGGTAATGGCCATCAAGGCCAGTGGCGTAAAGTCTGTTTTAAAAATTATGAAGTGGGGCCTCCCTGGTGGCACAGCAGGTTGAGCACTCACTGTGAAGCATCAGTGGGACAGCAGCGCTGATCCTGGACCAGAGAGGGGACCCACATGGCTCAGCAGACCTCTCCTTCCTTGCCTCCTTCTCCCCTCAGCAGTGTATTTCAGTCCCACTTACCTGTTCTGCTCCCTACTCTGTCTCTGGTGAATCCTCTTATCCCCCCATGTCTCTGGCCTGTACCCCAGCTCTTATATGCATAAATAAATCTTAAAAAATTATGGAGCAAAAATACCCCCCAAAACCTCCAAAACCAAAATAAAACACCCTGAATACCCAACCCATTTTAAAAATTACTGGCACTGACCTACAAGTATATGAACTCACTAAACAACAGCAAAATTCCCCTTTAAAAATGTTATTTTACTACCATAACAAGAAAAGCCAACATTGCTTGTCATAAATTATAGGTAAGAGTAAAATATAATGGCAATTCCTAATGCAAGATTTAAGAAAAATATTTATCCTTAATGTCTTTCAATTCTCTCCTTCTATGTCCACTTACCTCCTTCACTGCTGCCCCTACTCTGGCCTATCATCTCTACCTTAAGAATACTGAAGCAGTTCATTTTTCTTCCTGCTTCTGCTCTTGCTGCCCAATCATTAAAGACCTGTCACTTAACCCATGAGGATCTGCCATCTGGGGATTCTGAGTCAATTAATACAATCACCAGGTTTGGGAAAGCAGAGTAAGAACTTTAATTTTGACCAGAGTGCACACCTCTTCAGATGTATGTCACCAGACCATGCCTACAACCAGGGAACCAGGGAACCTGTGTTTTTCACTGGGAAAGGGAAAAGAGCTACTTTTAAAATGAAGCAGGGAGAGGTGAGGGGTGATTAGGAGCAATGGAAAGGCATGATGCTGGGCAGGATTTCCTTTAGCTGAATCCAGCTGAAATTCTGCAAAAGATTAGACCTAGACCAGAACAACGCTGGATATACTCATTGGAATGAGCCAATATGCATAATCCTTAATTTTGTATCCTTGTTCATTCTCATCTCCCATTATTTTCCTCCTCTACTGTACTACAAGTATACTGCCTCTTTTCATATCTTTAGACAAATCATGCTGATATCAGTCACAAAGTTTTGTTCCTGCCATTACATTAGTTACTAGATTTTTCCAACTACAACTTTGTGATCAATCTTGAATTCTCCTCTATTTCCCCATATTTATATGATATTAATTTACCCCCCAGTGTCCTTTTTTGTGGTTTATTTAATACCCTGGATTTCTCATTTTTATGATTTTTCTTTTTAAATTGTCTCCAAGTATAGTGCTGAAGTGGTCTGGTGTTCCTAAGTGCAAGGAGCTTGTGTTGTATCTTATGCAGAAAGTAAGTGTATTAGATAAACTTCATTCTTGCATGAATTATAGTGCTGCTTTTAATGTTAATGAATCCACAATATAAATTAATAAGGTGTTTTTAAACATAAACACATAAAACAACACTATGTTTTGAAGTGTTGATGAACATGTGACCAGAGGCTCTCAGGACCTAGGCCTGTGTTTCACAGAACAGTTCAGTGTTTGTTAATTCATTGCTCACTGTGACTTTATAGACTGTAACTACTGCAAATAACAGAAATTAACTGTATATTGAGTCAATTAATTCTTACACATATGCCTATTGTGCTTGTTTTACAAATAAGGAAATTGGAGCTTTGGAAAATTAAAAATTTTTCCTAAAGTCAAGTATGTTATATAACTTGAACTAGTGCTCAGAGCAGTTTGATATGAAAGTTCATTCCCCTGTTCATTAGGCTTTATGATCTAAAACCTTTATCATGGAAGATAGAAATGAACTCTATAACTATTTGGCCCTACCTCCCTTCTAGCTTTTTGTCTCAGTGACATATATATAACCACCATCATTGCAAAATTAGTATCTGGAAAATTCCAGCCTCTCTTAGGTCTCTCCGGTTTTGTACATGTTATGTTATGCGTGCTTTCTTCTCTTTCTAGGTAAATTTATAGCTATTCTTCCTATTTCAATGCTGACTTTAACAAATAAATTAACATGGAAAAAAAAACAGGCTACAAAACCATACACAGTTATGCTTCTGGGATCTGCATGACATGTTTGTGATGATTAACTTGTGAGAATTCACTGAGTGGAAAATGAGTGTTCATGGGGAGACTTGTAGGATTCTGAACTCTAGCTGTTCTTCCTTATATACATATTTTCCTAACTTTGCTGAACTTGCAGGATCAGCTAAACTGATCCCTATAAAGTGATATAATTCTTACTCTTTCCATATGAACCTGCTTTAAATGTAGCAGGGACTACAGGAAGAAGCAAACCTTTAAGGTTCTTTCCATAAATCTTAGGAGGAGTAGGGGAAGAGTGGAAGAGTAGAAGAGGAGAGATAAAGAGAGGGAGGGAAAAGGAGAGGGAAGAAAGGAAAAAAACCAGTGTAATACAGATGGAGAGAGACAGAAAAAAATAGAATTAGATGAAGCTCACCTAAACGTTAACTGTATTTTCTCTTGGTTTCAGTTTTGGGATGATTTTCATTTATTCTTTTTCATTCTCTGTATTTTCTGAATATTTCTACAATTTTTACATGTAATTTTTCAGTGAGAAAGTATTTTAGTAGAGCACCTCAGCAAAAATTTGTATTTGTACAAAAATGTAAACGTTACATGCTTTAAACTTAATAATAACACACTTAATGTTAATTTATTGAGCACCTATGATTTATCAAGTGCTCATTTTAATTCTTAGTAACATTATGTAAAAAGATTTTATTATCATTAATTATTGTTATTATTATTTTAACGGGTAAAGTGATGCCCTAAGAAGTTGTATGACTTGCTCAGAGACTTTTATAATTAATGGCACAAAACTAGAGTCGGAACTCAAAAAAAATGAACATTTCTTTTCTCTTGCTTTCACTATTATGAACATTCAGGCAAAACAGTAAGAAGAGATTATTTCATTTTGACCACTTCTCTCAGTTGTGATCTCTTTCTCTTTTTCTCTTCTTCTTGCAAGTAATTTATTGTGAACTGAATTATTATAAATGAACTGAAAAAAGGTCAAGAAAAAGATGATACCTGCCCGCTGGCCATAGATCTGAGGCACACAGCAAGGGATGGGGAGAGAGAGATTTCAAAACAGGGGATGGAAGAACACAAGGGAATATGCTTATGGCATATGGGTGATATGGTGGTGGGAAAACTATGGGGACTACACTTCAGGGAAGAAACCAATTACTGTACAAAAATGAACATTGATATAATAAGAAAATAAATAAATTTAGAGAAAAAATACTCAGTAAATATTGATTATTTACTTTTGGTAGTTATGTAAGTTAAATGAAGTATAGAATTAGCAAAGAACTCTTTTTTATACTTTGCATTAAGTGCTTTGTTTGATTTATTGTTCTGATTTGTCCTGTATTTGATGACTGTGCAGACAAATAGTGGTATTATCAGATGAGATTGAAGAGCTAGAAAGGTATTGTGTCAAAGAAAATCTGTTACTAAGAAGTAAAACTATCACTATTTGCAGATGACATGACTCCACATAAAAATCAAAATAATCAACCAGTGTAGTAAAGTAGTAGGATACAAAATCAACAAACAACAATCAGTAGCCTTCTTATATGCAAACAGTAAACCCAAAGAAGAAATTAAAAAGAAACATCTATTTTAGAATTGAAACAAAAAAAATCAAATACCTCAGAATATTAACAAAAGAGGTGAAAGATCTATACAAAGAATTATTATAAAACATTGTTGAAAGAAATAGAAGAAGACACAATGAAATGGAAAGACATCCCCTGCACATGGATTGGAAGAATTAACACTATTAAAATGTTCATTCTACAAAAGCAATCTACAGATTCAGTGCTGTTCCAATAAAAATCTCAATGACATTCTTCAAAGAAATAGAACAAATATTGATGAAATTCATATGATGACACAAAAACTCAAATAGCCAAAACTCTCCTGACTAAAAAGAAGGGGAATGGACATATCACAATTCTGGACTTCAGTCTATACTCCAAAGCATAATAATTAAAACCGCATGATACTGGACCAAAACCAGACATACTGACCAATGGAATTGAATAGAAAACGCAGAAATAAACCCACAGAGTTATCGACAACTAATATTTGACAAAGGCACAAAAAATATGCAATGGAACAAAGACTTTTTTTTTCAATAAATGGTGCTGGGAAAACTGGACTGCTACATGCAAAAGAATGGAGCTACTAGAAATGGAACTACCATAAGATCCGGCAATCCCACTCCTAGGGATCTACCCAAAGGACACAAAAACACTGATCCAAAAGAGCACCTGTACTCTATGTTTATCGCAGCACTATTTGTAATTGTTAAGGCCTGGAAACAACCCAAAAGCCCAAAAGTAGAGGACTGGATCAAGAAGATGTGGTACATATACACAATGGAATATTATTCAGCAATCAGAAATGA
>JAGFMF010011718.1:3212944-3225991 GCA_019455555.1 Galemys pyrenaicus | reverse complement strand
AATATAGGATGGCTTCACTATTAGGAGGAATATGAAAGAACAACAACAACAATAAAGAATAAGCTCAAGGAATTGGGCAGTTATAACCAAAAGTAAACACAAAACTCAACAAGACCAAAAAGCCAAGATAAACCAAAGGGACCATGGGTGGGGAGGGGAAGGAGGAGGGCAAAGACGGGGATGAGACCAGAGGGTGCACAAGGGACTGAGGTGATGATGCACGGGTGAAATGGTGGTGGGTACTCCCTGGGGACTACAAATGATGTTAAATATAATTAAAAAAAAAGAAATTTGTGTTAAAAATGGAGCTACCATATGACCAACAATCCCACTTTTAGGGATTTGCGCAAAGGACACAAAAACACTAATTCAAAAGAATACATGCACCCCTTTTTTCTATCACAACATTATTTATAATAGGTAACACTTGGAATCAACCCAAATGCCCAAAATAGATGACTGGATCAAGAAGATGTGGTACATATACACAATGGAATATTATTCAACAATCAAATAAGAATGGAGACATTCCTAGAAGCATGGGTGGAAATTGAAGGGATTATGCTCAGTGAAATAAGTCAGGTGGAAAAAGAAATAAAACCGGATGGTCTCCCTTATAGGAGGAATATAGGGTATCAAGGAAAAAATAAAATAACAACGATAACAATAACAACAAAAACAGACAGCTAGAAAACTGAGACATTCTGCAGGGAAGGGGGAGGGATTGAGATCAAGGCAGGGGTGGGAAGAGCACAAGGGACTATGGTAACAGTGAATGGATGAGTTGGTAGTGGAATTTCTATGGGGACTACATCCAGTAAGGAAAACAAACATTGTAAGAAAAATGAAAAATTAAAATTAAAAATAAAAAAACCTGTTATTAATATTCAGGAATGCAACTATGGAGTTAAATTAAGGCAAAACACGATTTGCACTGTATTTCAAAGTTCCTCTAAGTGATAAAAAATTAAAGCCAACAATTATTTATTATCTGTACTATTGCTACGAGAGTAGTAGGTTATTGTACTTGCCAAAAATATTATACATTGTTTACAAATGTTACAAAGAAATCTCAGTCATTTACTTAATTTAAAAGGTATTTGTTCAATCCACAGCATGGCAGAACAGGGCAGTTCTGATAAACCTTTCTCATAAATAGAGCTATAGAACACTAAATTTCTCAGGAAGTTTCACCAGCTCATCACTGGTGACAGGCAATTGAAACATGAATATCTTACTCTGAGGTTGGTGACTTGCTGCTGCTATGGAAGAGGGGCAATTTTGGGATTGTAGCCATTGTAGCAGCTATACCTGATAGTTAACCAAGTTGGAGACTGACCACAGACTAAGTAGGCACATGTACCTTGCACAGGGAATTTTTATGAGTGAACAGATAGTGCAGACCTGCTTGCATATGGGTAATAGAGTTGTTCATTCAGTTGCAGAGAATCTGACTACCAAAGGTATGGGCAGTGGACCTCCCTTCCACTTCCTGCAGACAGATCTGAGAGGGATACCTGTTGTGCAGTATATGCCCCTTGCTACAAAAAGGAGTAGCAAGAAGACAAAACCTTGTGATACAGGGGTCTGTGAAGCAGTGAGTAATATTTGCTTTCCAGTGCAAGGGAAGAAGACAATAGCCTTCCCTCCCCAAAAAGACTGATATCAGTCTTGGATGTGAACATCATATTTTTCACTTACCTACTGCCAACTTAAACAGAAAAGACAATAAAATTAAAGATACAGTGCTCCAATGGAAAAAGCAAGTAAGGAAATATATCTAGGAGACAAGGTACATCTGAACACAAGATGGAAAAGCTGAAAGAGAAGAAATCCAGATATATATATAAAGGACAATGATGTGATTCAAGGATTAACAGACAAAGATTTTAGAATAACAAGCACACACAGAAAAATAATGTTATAGAGGGAAAATCAAACACAGAAAGCTTCAGAAAACATAGGAATTCAGAAAAGAGATCCAGACTTGATACATTTTAAAAAAATACAAAGACTGAATGATACGAGGTTAAATATGGGAAGCATAGTAAGTAGATTTAAGAAGGCAGAAGAGAAAATTTAAGAAATTGATGGTACAAATATGCAGATGACCCAAATGGAAGACAGAGATTTAATAGGATTTAAGAAAAATGAAGAAACTATATTAAATATTAGACTCAATTAGAAGATGAAACTTAAGGATAATGAGTATTACAAAAGGTGAAGGAAAAGGAAAGACCCTGTTCAAAGAAATAATAGCTGAGAACTTCCCAACCTAAAAGAAGAATTGATTGTAAAAAGTCCTCAAGTGAACAGGGATGCCCAAGAAGCTGAAAGAACACAAAAATTACTGAATGCAAATCTTCACCATGATACATCATTGTGAAATTATCAAAAATCAGTGAAAAAGAAAAAAAATATTGAAGGCTGCTAGAAAGAAACAAAATATAAAACATTTAAGCAATCTTCTTTAGAATTCTCAGCAGATACACTCAAGGTTAGAAGAGAGTAGAATGACATATTTATAATTCTAAAGGACAGAAACTGCAAGCCATGTGTTGCATAGTGACTGAGAGGTGACCTGGGAGCAGCTGTGGATGGGCCCACCGGAGTGCTGAGTGGACTTTCACTATAGGGAATGGAACACCATTCCTGAGGAATAACCTGTCCAAAAGCTGTTCTCAGAAGTCTCCTTGGTCGTGACACTCCCTAGATAGTTAAAACACAACAGCCAGCTGCTTCTCATGAGAACACAAAATGGCACGGAGCAGGCATGAGAAAGAGATGGGAGTTATTCACAGCTAAAAATAGACACAGGTTGCTTTGCTTCACACTGGTTATTTAACCAAGAGGGGCTCAATAAAGAATCACTGCATGCTTATTTCTGCAGTCCCCTTTCTTATATATCCTATGTGGTCATGTTCCAGGTCTCCAAGTTCACTAGAAACTCACACCATGGATACTCTAGTCCTCAAAATTATCATTTAAAAAATGATGAAGGAAAAACGAGATGTGAAAAATAAAAGCTGTTGGAGCTTACCATCATCAGACTTCCACTACAAGTAATGTTGAAAGGAGTCCTACATGAAAATAATAAACAGAATAATGAAAAACCTCAACAGTGCGATATTTGCACATGATACAGCTCACAAAAGGATGGTATATAATCGGAACCATAAATGAGAATGATATAAGATGACAACATAACATTAATGGTGAGAAAGAAAAAAGACAGTCTGCATAGGTAACTGATAATGAGTTGATACCAACACAAAAAGGAATATTGTAGATGTAGAAAATTTGATATAGCTCTCATAGTAACCACAAAACAAAGATCTAAAATATAGTCATATAGATGAAGAAACTGAGAGATTCTCCAGAAAATTATCTAAATGAAAAGGAAGACAGAAATACATATAAAAGAAACAATAGAGAGATAAAGCAAATCTGACTCACAAAAGGCAATGAATGACAGTTTAGATATAAAAGCATAAACTAGATATATTATGTACACAGGAAACTCATTTCAAATCTAAAGACAAATAGACATAAAGCAAAAGACTGGAACAAATTTATTCAAGTCACTGAGAGAAAATAGCAGGAACTATAATGATCATATCTGATAAATCAGACTTTCAGACAAACGCTAACAAAGGAAAAAGATGGGCACTATACAATGATCACTGGAACAATTCATAGAGAAGATAACACTGTCATCAATATTTACCCAAACAGATGTATAAAACAACTATTAACAGAACTGAGTAAAACATTGACAGCAACACAATAATAGGGTATTTCAACATTGCACTTACATCAATGGATAAATTATCCAGACAAATCTAACAAAGAAATAATGCACTTAAATAAAGTCTTGGACCTGATGAACTTAATGGACATTTACAAAGCTTTCCATCCCCCCCAAAATGAATATACATTCTTCTCCATTGCACATGGAACATTTTCAAGGATAGATCATATGCTGGAACACTCTAGTGAAGGGGAGACAATATTTACACATGATACAGCTCACAAAAGGATGGTATCCAAGATCTGTAAATAATTCATACAATTCAACAAAAAGAAAACTAAGAATCAAACAGTGAGAACTAGTTACATCTCCAAAATTTGGATAGTCAAAATGTCATGAAAACATGCTAATCATTTATCTTCAGGGAAATGAAAATAAAAACTACAATGAGATACCATGTCAGATCTTTGAGAATGGCCCATAGCAAAACAACAATAAACAACAAGTGTTGGCAAGGATGTGCAGAAAAAGATGCCCTCACACTGTTGATATTACACTGGCTCAACCCATGTGGCAAATAATATGGAGTTTTTTTTCAAAATATTATAAATAAATTATTCAGCAGTTCCATTCTTATATATCTATCCAAACTATGCAAAAAGATTAATTCAAAAGGATATGTACACTCCTATATTGCAGCAATATTTATAATATCCCAGTTATGGAAACAACCTAAGTGCCCAAGGATGATGAGTAGCTTAGAAAAATGCTATATGTATATACAATGAAATACTACTTAGTTATAGAAAAAAATGAACTGTTGGTATTTGTAACAACATGTATAGAATTGGAGCAGAAGATGATAAACACTTATGTCAAAAAGAGAAAGTGAAGTGCCAGATAGCTTCACTTATATGAAACACAGAGAAACAAAACAATGTGTTAGAAAAAAAAAAACAAGTCAATAACAAGAAAAATAACTGTGGAATTGAGGCAAAGAAGGGGGAGTAGTGAAAACACAGTGGGAATGGTGCATAATGGACTATATAGTTGAGGAGAATGGATTTCTTATGGTGAGTGTAGTTTGAGGACATGCATTTGAAGAGGTGTCATCATATCCCCCTGTGTTATATACAATATTAAAAACCAGTTTTACCTCAAGTAGCCAATAGTACAAAATGTAGAAAGAAATGCCTTTTCAACTAAAGTTCTGGGACAACTGGACAGCCACATGAAAATGAAGTTAGGCCACTATCTCACATCATATAAAAATTAACTTCAAGTGGATTCATCTCTTGGATATAAAACCTGACATCATAAATAGAGAAGAAAACATAGGGAAAACACTCTGTTACACTGGCTTCAGTGATGTCTTTGGGGAATAGTGTGAAATGGCAAGGAAAACAAAAGCAAAAGTAAACAAACTGGACTTCAAACTAAACACTTCTCTACAGCAAAAGAAAATATTAAAACAAAAGATACTACTGAATGAAAAACTATTCGCATATCATACATCCAACATGGGGCTAATATCCAAGAACTATAAAGAACTCATGCTACTTAAAAATAACAAAAGGAAAACCCCAGTAAAAAAATAGACAGGAGAGCTCAATGGATACTTCTCCAAAGAAGACATAAAAATGGCCAACAGGCACATGAAAATCTTCTCATCACTTTGCATCAGGAAAATGCCAATCAAAATCACAATTAGGTATCACTTCTTAACTGTGAGAGTGGCCCAAATAAAAATTGCCAGAAGCATAATGTGTTGCCAACAAGTAGAGACTAGGGAATTCTTGTACACTGTAGTTGGAATATTAGATTGTTCCAGCCCCTATGGAAAATAGTATGGAACTTTTTCAAAATTTTAAAAATGTATTTACTTTATGATACAGTCTAAGTCCTAGGTATCTACCCAAAAGACAAAAACACTAAATCAAAGGGATTTCTGTATTCCTTTGTTATTTACAACACTGTTTAAATAGTTTAGCTATGGAAAAATCCTAAGTGCCCAATGACAGGTGACTGGATAAGGAAAAATGGTGTAATTTTATAATGGAATACTACTTATCTATAAAAAGATGAACTCTCATTATTTTTGACAACATGGATGGAACTGGAGCAGGTAATGCTTAAAGAACTAAGTCACAATGAGAAAGACAAATGCTGGATAATTTCATTAACATGTGGAATATAGAGTATAAAAAAAGAGAAGAGAACTAAATTAAAACCAGCCTTAAAAATATGACTGTAGAAGTAAAGCTACAAGAGTGGGAGAGTGAATGAGGTTAGCAATGTGGGAGGGAGCCCAGTGGAATATGATGGAGTATTACGGGTGCTTTGTTTTTTGACATGGTGTTAAAACAAATCTGCAGTAGTGTGAACCTATAACCCCAAATTATATGTAATCCTTTAAACCATTGTTACCTCAAAGAAATGCAACAGCAACAACAACAAAATGATGACGTGTTTATTTTCTCACCTTCTGGATTAATTTTATGTGGTATAGTATCAAAATATTTAAAAATATTCCCAGAGGTTAAGAACCACTGCTCTAGACCACTGGTCAACACATGGTTTCTCTAAAGGTCTATAGAGACTTGTAGGCTATATATTCTCTGTTGTGAGTCAATCCACTGTACAAAAGAAGTCATAAATAATATGTACAAAAATGACCAGTCTATACCATCATAAAACTTTCTTTATGGGCACGAAAATGTGACTTTTGTATAATTTTCACATCACAAAATAGGATTCTTTTTTGATTATGTCCCCAATTATTTAAAAATGTAAAGTACATTATTTCATGGGTCATAGAGACCTAGATTACACTTTACAGATCTTTGCTCTAGACCATTACTGTTCAACATGTGGTCCTGAACTTAGCACTGGCATTAAGTAAGATGTAGTCAGAAATACAGAATTTGGAGCCTCTACCTATCTTTATTGAATCAAAATTTGCATTTTAACAAGATTCTCAAGAGATTTGTATGCAGATGCAAGTTTGAGAATTATTACTCTGTTATGGAAGCCTTTTCATTATTTCAGTTGTTTCAGTGACCTTTAACTAAAGTAGAGAACATTTAAGGAAAAACTGGTAAGAGGCTGTCATCTAGATGTACTGAATCGTTTAACAGTTCAGATAGTCTGTCTTTAGGTCTTAGAAATTCAAGCGGAAAGTTAATGTTCCATTATGAGAATGAGTTTTATTTATATTCTAGGTCATTAGAGGGTCTGTCTTTATTCAGAACAGGTATATTGTAGTTTCTGGAAGCAGCACCAACTTTTCTTTAAGAAGCACCTAGATTTTACTGAACATCTTTGAACAAGGACTTTTTTGAGACTGCAGAGAAATAGAGCCATAAGCATGTAATTGATCATCTTAGCCTAACTTTGTGGGAGGAAAATCATGGAAATCAGGGAAGAACATTAAATATTTAAAACCCAGCTTTTTACATTCACAGTGAGACCATTACTGAAAGACGTGACTCCCACTTTATTTGCATTGCACAGTTTTAAAAAATGATTAGCATATAATATTTACTTCTAAGCTAATTTCAGGTCATTTTAAAGAACATTAAAGTCTCACTCAATATTAGAACTATGACATGGGAAAGCTAGTAAACTTTTTTTTGAAACTTGGTTCTTTTAATCTGTAAAATGAGAATAGTAAATAATGGTATTTGCTGTTTTCTTTCCAGATATTCCTAAAGAGTAAATTTGCATTGATTTACAAAGTAATAATTAATATTTACCTATAGATTAAACACTACTGTGTGTTTATAAGAGCTAGATTAAGACTTTATTTGTGGTTAGATAAACAACTTTAGACTATCTGAAAGAGTCCAAAAACTGAACTGAAGTATTTCTTCTGTAAGAAAGAAACAATTTCTTTGTAGCTTTAGTTATTATACTTTAGCAGATTTACTTCCCATTTGACTCTGGTAAGAATAAGATTAATAATGGAACTGTAGCAAGACTAAAATGTTAATTCCCCCAGGATGTGGAGAAAAACCACATGCATACAAATGTGTTTCACATTGATTTCCTTCACTATTTACTTTGACCAATTTTCTTTTAAAAGCACATATATATATGTAGTTTAGGCACCTGTTGAAGAGATTAATTGTTGACTTATTATCTTAATTCATCTTTTTTAATTACCTCCACTTACTTTTCATGTAAAATATGCACTGTCACTTCTTTAAGCAGTATTTGGATAAACAAAGACAAAAGATATCAGACTCAAACTTACATGCTATCCTTATATGATCAAGGAAATGACTCCCTTTTCACTTCTTAGTTCCCTTTCAACAATGTAGACCTTAGAGAAATCCAAGTGATAATCAGGAGACAGAAAATTGTTGGTATGCTTGTAAATCACAAGTATGAAATAACTTGAAAGCACAGTTTGAGTGTGTAACTAATGCTGTTAATGTCCCACACCATGTCACTTTCATTTACTTCTGAACTTTCCTGCAGTGTGGTGGACCATTCTTTTAGTCACTCACAGTTTCCTTTGTCAAGTATCTGTGTTTCTTTAATTCCCTGCTTGAAGGTTTCCATCTTACCATAGTTGATTGTTTAACCCACATAGGACAGCTCAGAAATGCCAGGGCTTTCATGGGCAATGCTCAACCAGAGAGGGTTGACAGAGGTTTAATATTCCACAGCCTGTGTTCCTTCGTAAGACAATTCTGAACTATATTGGGCTGTTGGAAAAGTCATGACACATTTTGGCATAAAAAAACAGAAAAAAAAAAACACATCATGACTTTTTTGACAACACAACACTATGTTTGATATTCCAGTGGAACTGAGTTTTCACTGGCAACAGACAATCTTACCATTAGCACATTTGGCTTTTCTTTTCCCCAATTTTACTTATATTTCTCCATAACTTATGTTTCCTAGAATATATAACAAATAAGGTCTTCTATTGGGTTGGCCCATCCTAAGTCATTCTGATCAAATCGATCTGAGGTCTTAGTAAAGGGTAAATTACTCCAATTATAAGGTCCAATCTTCATATTAAAAATGTTATAATGACCATATAAATCAAACACAGGGTAATCACAGTGGGAAAATATGGTTTAAATAACATCTGGAAAGAATTTTTTTTAAAGATTTATTTATTTATGCATACAAGAACTGGGTTATAGGCCAGAGGTGGGGGGGGGGGGCAAGTGAAAAGATCCACCGGAGACAGAGTGGGGAACAGAACAGGCAGATAGACTGAAACCCACTGCTGAGGGGAGCATTGGGTGAGATAGGAGAGGTCTGCTGTGCCATGTGGGTCACCTTTTTGGCTGGGGATCGAATTCATGCTACAGTGGTTGTAGACAGCTTCAGAGTGCTGAGACTTAACCCCTTGCGTCATGAGGGAGGCCCCCTGGAAAGAATTTGTTAAGGAACAAAGGAGGGACTTAAATAGGAATCATTTAGAGTTGTAGATGAAAGCAATTATATTGCGCTTTCATACTGGAAAATGCAATGTATGTTGAATGCTTCTCATATTTCCTAATGAATTAGACCATGCAGTATAATTAAGTGGTTTATGCATCTACATTACATAAATCTGCCATATATGACTGCCATTCTATTGCTTTTGCAATGTGGAAAGTGAATCTAGGAAGGGTATAACATATTAATCCACATTGACAGCCTTTTGTATAGTGGACTGACTCACTAGTTGGACATTTAAAGTCTTTTTTTTTTACCACATTACATTTATTTCTTATACCTGTGACAGAATAGTGCTTAGATGTACTGACTTATGTGTTATTTTGTCTAATCAAGTTAATTTATTTTTTAAAAATGATTATTCATACTTACAATATATATATTTTTTATTTTTAAAGATTTCCAAAGTGAAGAGACTGTAGCATATGGAAATTAAGTATCTGACCAAAGGCCAAACAGTCAAGAAAGGTTGTTCAAGAATGTGCTTTGAAGCATTCTGTTTCTTCATCAGTCTTTCTTTTGAGCTGATTAGAAATGATTTGATAATATGTATTTTCATTTTTAAGAAGGGTATGGGAGCTCAGTTGATGGTTAACATTATAAACCAAGCTTAATATGCTTTCTGACATCAGATGGCCAAGAAATTAAGTGCTTCAATTAATTAAGGGCAATTGTGTTACAACAAACAACATAGTCTTTTTATAAACTTTCATTAAGTAAAATTTATGACAATATAGAAAAATGAGCCCAATAATTATATACTGCTACAGAGAGTGAAAATTATCTGTTTTGTAGTTATCATGTATCTATAGCTACATTGCCCTTAGGAAAATATGTCTAGCTTTTCTGTTTGTTTTTGTTTTTTGTTTTTTTGCCTAAATGTGCTGGGAGTCATATATGTAGATTATTAAGAGTTACATTAAGTGGTTCTGAAAATAATCTCTCTCTCTCTCTTTTCAACTTTTAGAAATTCCTCTCTCATTGCTTTTGTCTGATCTATTAGATCTGTTCTGTTTAGGATGAGAGGAAATCAGTCTCCAAATACCTTTAGAACTAGATTCTCAAGAACAATTTTTGCCAACTTGTTGATTTTTGTGTGATTTTAGTGATGAAGACGTCTGTCTTCCATGGATTTAGGTGAGAACACCAGAGAATTTTTACTAGAAAAATCTTGTACTTTGCTTAATTTCTAATAGACTGGAGGCAACTCAATACATGATTATCTGCAGAACTATTATCTATTCTCTATATTTGTGTAACTTTTATTACATTTTAAGCTTTAACCTTATTCTTCATTGCAAATGTTTATTATTTTTAAAAATATTTTCTCTCTTTTGCCTTTGGGAAGTAGATTAATATACACTATGTTATATGCAATAATTTTCATTTCCTGTAATTTTATTCAGTTTTGTACAAAATTGTAGGTCCTTTTGCTGCTGACCTGGTAGGAAACCAGAAAATGTAGAAGCCAGACAATATAACAATACTTCTGTCAATAAATTAATTCCATGCAGATTTTACTCACTAATGAAGAAAACAAGATTTATGTTGAATGAGTCTAGGGAGTGTTATCTACCACACTTGAATGTATTATGATTTACTTATCTCATTGTGTTAAAAACAGAAATAATGCTTTTAGGAGCACTAACTATTGCGAGAAATGCTATGAACAGTACAGTGTAACTATACAGGATCTGAGGAATAGCATTTTCAAAGGAGTAATAGCTGTCTTTGAAGCTGTTATTATATTGGGCAAAAAGGGAAAGTTACACAGGCATAAAAATGGATTACTCATTCTAAAATTCAGGAAGAATGTTTACATAACCTAAATAGGTCACTATGGCCAAAACACAGATTAAAATAGTTAGAATATTTAACCTCTGTCTGAGGCTACCTTGTCTCTGGTTATATGTAGTTAGATGATTCATATTTTGATTCTACTCAAAAGTTTTTATAGGAGAATAGAACTAACTTGATGCGTTGTGATGGCAAACATGTTTTCATTGTCTGTATAGCAAGCAGGTTGAGTTTTCAGTGTGAATATACTCTTTTAATTTCTTTGAAGATTAACTTTTAAAGCAGCATCTACTTCTGGGGATTCTTTTTGACCAACTTACTGGCTGATGAAATGTAATCAGTCCACATGGAATCATTCATTTCATGACTTAATTACTTTTTTTCTGTTGGGATTTTCTTTTTTTCAGGTTTTAGCAACACAGGAGGAGATAAGGCAGGATCAGGCAGAATGAAAGTCATAGGGAAACATTACTTAGGAACGGAAGCAGATAAGGGAGAATTGCACTGTATAGTGGGAGGGAAGGCTTCTGTTTGCATCTCAGGAACTTTCAGTTGTAACTGCTAACTTTGGGTCTGTTGCTGAATTCCACTGAGCTTCAGTTTTCTTATTAGAGAAAAGAAAAATTAGCCAATTATATTCTTTACAGTGTTACTGTCCTATAATTCTAAATAAAAAAGAGAAAGTGATGTTGGCCTTACTCATGAAGGTATATAAGGCACCCTCTCCCTCCCCTTCCTCTTCTCCCCCACATATGTTGCACATAAGTGGGCACCATGGTTGGGCCCTTTGTTCTGCTTTTTATTTCTTGGTCTAAGGAAGACATTCCTTCAGAGTGGTCTTTAGATGAATTTGTTGCTTTATCTTTTCACAAGAAGGAGAAATTTTTATGTTCTAGCATTGGGCAATTGAACTTCTTTCTTGTAGAGGAAAATACGCAGGCCAACAAAAGCTCTTCAATATGATCCCCTGCTCTGCCAGGTGCTGCTGATAGAAAAATGTGACCTAATAGTTCTCAAAGTATTACTAATTTTGGTGTCTTTCTGGATTACTTGGGCTTTAGTATGAAATATCATAGCAAAATTCTCCTGTGACCTGGGGTATGTGATTTAATTTCTGGTCCTTTTATCACCTGAGACCTAAACCTACACCTCACTACATTCCTGCAAGTTGCATAGGAAATCAGGAGTTAAGAGCCCCTTAGCACATGTCCCAGAGAGACAAGAGTTTAAATAGATAGAACTGTGTATTCAAGACTGTGTTGTCAGTTTATTGTTATCTAGTTATATGACTGGAAAGTGTAAAAAAGTCCCAGTCATGATCCAGTAACCTCATTCGCAGATGAACACAACACTTTCAGAGTTTTATACTGACTTTAAAGTTATCAGAAATATCAGTGTGATAGATGTATTCTATGAATATGGAACTCAATTTTTCCATTTCTATAATGAGGATAATGCCTATTCCTTTACACTTCACCTTTAGAAGATATGTTTCCTGCTTTACAATTAGCATTTGAATATGTAATATTTTAATTTTACAAAGCATGTTTACTCTGCTTTTTATAAAATAATGTTTTTATTATAGAAAAAAATTATTAAATAAGCATTTTTTTAGCAGGAAATATCCCTTTCAATATAGGAAACCCTGTAATGCTCTGCCAGCAAATTTTAATTGTGATGCCATTAGGAAAGTAGTTTATTTAGGTTAAATAGAGGGCTAATCTGATTAAGATTTGCTCAGTGCTGATTTAATTTATGTGAAGCTCTTTTATATGGAAAGTGTAACTTAGTCATAAAAATACAAGTTAGGCATAAATATGTCAAAAATATGCCCTGGTCTTTTGAGTTTTTAGAAGAGTAAATAGTATTGCAAAGAGTACTGACAGAGAGGATTCTGAAATTTTATTTTTCTTTTTTCTTTTTTATTGAAATATTTAAAAATTTACATATACTTGCCATTAATTGTAATCCCCATGTATTCCCATCACCATCTCACCAGTGCACCATCACCTCAGTCCCTCGTGCTCCCATCTTCC
>JAGFMF010011718.1:3187005-3210315 GCA_019455555.1 Galemys pyrenaicus | reverse complement strand
CTTTGTGTTCTTTCTTGTTTCTTGATGTGTGCCTGTATTGCTATATATTTTCCTCTTATAACTGCTTTCGCTGTATCCCAGATATTCTGTAGAGTTGTGAGGATTCTGAAATTTTACAGTAACTACTTGGTTTGGCAGTAGACACTGAAGGTCTTCCTATATCACTATTTTTGTGAATTATATATATGGATATAAAACTGGAGAATATAATAGTCTTGATTCTTGGTTTAAAATAGATGTTAAAGTAAAATTGATTTCCAAAATTAAATTTTACCAGAGAAATATATATAATTTAGGGGCACTAAATTGGGTAATTTGGTGGTAAAATATAGGTGAGTTGTTAGATGCACTATAGTGGTAATACCTGATTGGTGTATCCCAATGTTACCTCAGTTAAAGAAAATAAAATTAAGTAAAAATTGAAAAAAAAAAAAGAAAATTAGAAATTGAAAAAAAAAATTAGAGACATCTGATACATTCTTTAGTGAGACTGGGGTAATTTTCTATTACAGGGCCTCCCTGTTGGCTGAAGGGATTAAACACCACACAATGAAGCATCTGTAGCTACTGCACCATGAGTTTGATCCCCAGCCAGGGAGGTGACATCACCCACATGGTGCAGCAGACCTCCTGTCTCACCCACTACTCTCAATAGCAGTGTACCTCAGTCAATCTGCCTGTGTTGTTCCCCACTATATCTCTGGTGAATCCTCTCACCCCCCCATACTTCTGGTCTGTACTCCATTTTTTGTATGCATAAATAAATAAATCCTTAAAATATTTTTTTTCTACTGCTATTAACTCATTTGCCTACGCCTGACTCAATGTTTTCTTTAGTCTTGTTTTAGGTATTTCCCTTTAGAACACTGGATGGTGTCACTAATATGTGGAATGTAAAGTGATTAAACTGATAAAATAAGGTCAAACTTAGGCCTCCCTGATGGCGCAGCGGGTTGAGCGCTGCACTGTGAAGCAACCACAGCACAGCAGTGAGATTTGATCCCTGACCAGGGGGACCCACATGGTGCAGCAGACCTCTAAAAAAAAAAAAAAAGAAAAAAAATAAGGTCAAACTTAGAAATTATTCCTTGATAGCTGATTACAGAACTGAAGCACTAGGTGGGTAGTAAATAGAAGAGAGGAAAGAGCAAAGAGGGAAGGAAACACAAGTCTATGGTGGTAGAATATGGGTGAATTGGTGGTGGGTACACTGTGATGGTAATACCTGATGGGGTACCTCATTATTATATAGACTCAGTGGTCTTCAGGGAGAACACCCATCAATTCATCCATAGCATCACAGTCTTTGTGAAGCCTGATGTGACTGTACTAGACTGAGTCTGGTCACAAGTCCGCAGTGTCCCAGTAGGAGCACCCCAAAGAGATGCCTGCCAGTACCAGTGGCACAGTGGTTCAGTACATAGAACAAATTTGAAAACAAATCACAGGGAGAAGGAAAAATACAAATAACCAAGGAAGCTCTTCCGGGAAGGACATACCAAAAAAGAAAATCAACCCCTGAACTCAATGACAATGACATGGAAGAACTTCTTTGCCTGACAAATAAAAAATTTAGAATTGCCATGATTAAAAAGCAAAAAAGATGAAAAGGAAATGAATGATATGAGAGATATAATTAATGAACTGAAGAATGAAATTTAGTCTTTAAAGAAGGAAATGAAGGAAACACAGAATATTAAAAGATTAATGGAGGAGCTAAATAACTCTGGGAAAAGTAACAAAAACAGAATTGGAATATAGTGGGATGTTCCCTTGGAATAAATGTCAACACATATTGCACTAAATCATTTAGCACATTTTCATGAGTGTTTCACACTTGGTTTATATTTTCTTATCCAAATTTATTTCCTATTATCTTTGAACCTTTTGTAGCAAGTAACATATCTTGGTGATTTTATGTGCTTCACTTTATATGTTTTTTTCCTTTCATCCAGAATGCTATTTTATTTTTCACATAAAAAATCCAAACCTGCAGTTCTTCCATCATCAAGACATTCTAGTGAATAACTACTGGATATGATGTATGGTACCATACATAAGAATGTTGGTGATCAACAAAATTTGTTGTGTTAAACATCAAGTTTTTTGGGGCATTTCTGCTAATATACATAATTTTAAAAAAGCAAATATTCTGTAATAACCAGTTGATTAATATGTTTTGAGATTATCTTCTGTTCATTTCTGCCATTTTAGAGACCTAGCTAACTGTTATGTATATTCTCTAAAAAATATAAATAATCAGTAAGAATCAGTGGTAATTAATTCTGAGAAGGTTCCATGATTTTAGACTATCCTATGTTTAAATAAAGCACATCCCAGGAAGTCTATTTGCCCCAGTAAGTTTTCAATTTTTGAATGAAAGAATTCAGTGAGAGGGACTCTGTTATTATTATCAGGTTAAAAATGGGATGCTTTTGGCACAGAAAAGTTAGATAATTTGCCTGTCAGTGAAAGTAGCCAAGTGGCAGAGTTCATATTTTCACCTGTTTGTCTTCAATGCTTGACCCATATTCCTAACTCTGCCAACAGTCATTAGGGTATAATTTTAAGTCGAGTTTCATTTCAAGGTCAATTCTCTATTACTCTTTGGCAAACTATCCTTCTGGAAATCCCAAATACTGTGATGATTGGTTATAGTGTATAAATATTGTTATTGTTGATGCCTGTCATTTCTGGTAAGAAAGTACATGTCTAAGTGTCTGAAATCACAGTTTACTTTATAGCAAAAGATAGAACAAAATTTACTTGGAAGCAATTCTAAAATTTATAAATCTGATTTCTAAAACTTTTGTTTAACTTAACTTTATAGTACCTGTTCCTTACAATAATTGAAAAAAAATTTCTTCCAAGTGATCAACAGTTGCTTTTATTTTCTTTTCACATTTTAAAAATGTTGCTTACAGAACCATACATGCCAGATTTCACTTAATTGCATTTTTATGGTCTAGTCATTTACCAACTTTAAAAAAAATGTAGTTTAAATGGAAACATTGACATAAACCTAATTACACTGGCTCCAATGTGTTGCTATCATAAAGTATCCATCTTCTACATGTGTGTGTTTTCATAGGATACTATTGAAAAGGTAATGGAAAATTAGTGTTGCAATGGAGAATTTGATTCTGTGTATATATTTTTAAACACTCTAGCACAGTGTTTGTGTACACAACATCAAGGTGTTTGTTTTGAATTAAAGTTTATCTTAAACTTTATGATGTTTAAAACATACTTTACAACTGACCATATATTATTGCTATTCCCATATTCAAGTTTTTCTTACTTCTTTGACAAAATAGTTTTGTCTTTCTTTAGGCTTGTAAAAGACTATTTATACTCAATTTTCAATAAGAAATAAACAAGATTTAGAATTTTAAAATTATCAATCACATTTTCCCTATAAATTATTTTTTCACATGTGAAATTTAAAGTGTTCCCTACCATGGTTGGAGAGTGTGTCAGTGATAGATATAGAGAAGTTTGAAGTAATAATTTGAAATCATCATCATCACCATTTTTTTTTTACCTCACTGCTATGGGTGGAGAAAGTAATCTATATAGTTTTGAGAAAGAAAGGAAGCAAGGTGTGGGAATAGAGGCAATGGAGATGGTGACAGGAATGTGAGAATATGTGCAAGCCTGGGAGGTTAATTTCTTCATGTTTTTTTGATGTATAGGTAGATGTGTAGAAAATAACAGAGGCAAAGAACTTCATGATTTACTTGAGACTTTATAATCATCACCTTATCAAATTTATCATTCTACTTACCAATTTGTGAAATGAGAAGAAATGAGTAATTTCCCTCTAGAGTTAGAAATTTAAACACATGTTTGGTGCTTTGGAGGAAGGGGTTTGAAAGTATCAGAATTTTTAAAATTTGTAACTCTGGAAAAGTTAGTTAATTTCTGTGTTTTCGTTTCCATACTTATAAAATGGAAATAGTATCTAGTTAATAAGGTTGCTGGGAGGCTTAAAAGGATCATTATAGACTATGGATCTAAAGATTTTACTGTTATTATTTAAGTAATAAGGTTTATTTCAAGTCATTTTGAAGTAGAATGGTGAACAGTTTGGCATACTTGGATTCTCACCTTGGCTTTTTATTTAATAGTGTTCCACCAAGCTATTATATTATCTGAGATTTGATTTTCTTATTAATAAAATAGGAGAATGATACATATTTAACAGATGCTCTGGAAGATTATATATTCATATTTCTAGGCATAGACTTGGACCCAATAGTGTGTGTTCAATGAATGGGAGCTATTATTATTATTAAAAAAAAAACACAATAATAGTTACACTGAGTACCTAAGGATACTATATCTTTTTCTTTATTCAACAACATGAAGAACAAAGGTCAGTGTTGTCAGAAACTCAGTAACTGAACATTACCTCTCGGCCAAAAGAAATATATTACAGAGTAAGTGGTTGTAAATGCTATGTTCTATTTATACATGATGAGGGTGTTGTGAACTCTGGAGCCACATTTTAAATATCATGTGTGTGAAGGCTTTCTTGTTTCTTACCTTGTAAAATTCCTCACTTTAAATGTCTCTAAGTGCATGTAAATATGTATAAAATAGCCCTAAACACTCATAATAAAATAAGCAAGATATTCTAGACCAGACCATTTTCTTCCCTTTTCACTATTTTATTACAATCCTTCTGTCAGGATTTCATGTTTGATCTTAAAATAATAGAATTTTATTGTTGGAAAGGGCCAATCTAACACCCTAAATTTATAAGTGAGGTAACTGATTTGGTAATTTTAAGTTAGTTGCCTAAGGCAATATAGTTCATGTAAGAATCATAGTATCATAGTCTCATCTACAGGTCAGATAATTTAGGAAAGAAAAATGATAACTGGATCCAGACATAATTGAAGCTTTCATAACTTAGCAATGGTGACATTGGGGTCCTCTTCTATAGTAGCCTTCAGTGTACATATGTATGATATAAAGCACATACATGAAAAAAGTTTTGGTAAGCCTGGTACTAGGGACCCTTACTGGGTGGCAGTAAAATTATCCGAAAAGAGTCATTTATAAAGGATGTTAGAAATTATTTTTAGTTACGTTCAGGTAAAAACTATCTAAGGATGTCTGGTTGAACCAGAAAGACAAGCATCAGGTAGATGTCCAAGTAGTGGAGTCATAGAGTCAGAGGCAGAAAAACATAGCATTTTAGTTCCAGGGCAGCTCTGCTAGCTAATAGTTTGAGGAAGTTGCTTATTTTCAGTGTTTTGGCTTCATCAGTAGTAAATTTATAATATTAATGCTTATTGTGATGATAATCAAGCAGCATAATTCATGAAACTGAATTGAAATTAGCATAGTGTCTGGCATGTATAGTAACCACTTAATAAATAATGACTGTCACTATAGTTCCAAGTTATTGCTCTCTTTGTGATGGGAGACTGTTAAAGTGAGATGAGTAAGTGCTTAGGAATCCAAACTAGGCTCTCAAAATCCTAGCAAAATCACCTAGAGTTTAGGATAATATTCTAATCTGAACAACTATCAGGGGTACTTACTGGAGAAATTGAGGCAGAAGCCCATTCCCTGAGCTGATCAACAATTGAGTACTTAATATTCTTAAGGATGCAACATAGGAAATACTATGCTTTCCAGTGTATTCAAGTTAGCTAAATATATCTATAACTTAAAAGACTCTGAGTCTAATACAATTTTTAATAACCTTATCTAGACTTGACTTATCTGGACTTGGTGGGCTTCCTTCCCAGACACTTTTAGAAAAATAACTTTAAATAACCTCATGTTAATATCTAGTGACTTTAAAACTTAGTGATAGTCAGTAAACATCTTCTTTTAGATATGGTATTTTTTATAGATTTTTTGGGGTTTCTGCTGCTGCTACAAAAAGAGTTAGCACTTAGGATGATTGGATACAGTTGTATTTAAGGTTTAAGTCCTAAATTTTTTTTTTCAGTTTTTAATAAGGTCATTTAAAAAAATCATTTAAACTAAACAACAACTGGACCTCCGTGGTGGCACAGAGGTTAAAGTCTCGGTGCTATCAAGTTATGGGCAGCAACTTCAGCATGAGTTCAAACCCCAGCCAGGTCTGGTGCAGCAGACCTCTCCTGTCTCACCTGCTGATCTCCTCAGCAGTGTATTTCAGTAGATCTGCTTATTTTGCTCCCCACTCTGTCTTTGGTGAATCCTCTCCCCCCACCCCCTCCACCAGCACCTCTGGTCTGCACACCAGGTATGCATATGTTATGCATAAATAAATAAAAATAAGTCTTTAAAAGAAAACCCCAAAAAACAAAAAAACTAAAGAAAAATTTCTCTCCCTATACACAAATTCCTAATGTTTTCTAAGAAGCATGAAACTTTCTGGTATATCTTAGCTCTATTATGGCTTAATTTCTATCTTTTGATATGTAGTTTCATGGGAAATCTGTGTAAGCAGAAGCAGGTTGAGTCAGTAAATCATGGCAGTTTAGTGTATGTTGAGCCTGTGCAGTAAAGGTGAATAAAAGGACATAAATAAATTTTAAAAAAATCAAGAAACTTTTATTTGTACATTTATTATCACTTTAAGTTTTCCCAGATTCTTCTTGTAATGTAGATATGTGTTGAAAATTAAAGCCAAAATAAATATCAGAAAATGTTGCTACAGAAAAAAATTGTTTTATGTCTTTTTACTTCGCCCTTTATACATTAGATCATGTTTTTATCTTCTTCAGCATATATTGCTCATATTTGTATTCCCAATGCTTAATATAATGCTCAGAAAAATATACTAGGTACACAATAAATATATATCAAATGAATGAACAATAGTGACTTGGATAAATATTCCTGAGACAAAGAATATCCTATTAAATCTGTGGAATTTTTGGATGTTTTCTATTGACTATACATTTTAAGTTCTTTTAGTAAGAGAACTTATATGTTTGATAAGGTTATACACATAAAAAGTTTTACAAATTGTAATATGCTGTGCTTATATTAGGTTTGTATTAATTTTGAGAATCTGGAAAATCCACATCTAAGTAAGAACCAATGTCTGTGAGTAAAGAAATACTGAACTTGATCAAACCTAACAAACATGAAAACCAACTTTTGATAAAAATCAAGGTAGTTCAACATGACTTTCTGCCAGAAAAATACATAAGCATCTGGTTTTTATCAGAAGTTAACTTAATTTAGAGCCTTTGTAATTAATCCTTTAATGTTTAACACACAATTGAAAATTTGTAGACATGTGAAAAATTTAGGACAAGTGATTCAGAGATTAAAAACATTAATGGAGGGCCTCTCTGGTAGCACAAGGGGTTAAGTCTCAGCACTATTAGGCTATGGGCAGCCACTGCAGCACAAGTTTCATCCCCAGCAAGGAAGCTAATCCACATATGACACAGAAGACCTTTCATGTCTCACCTGTGACTCTGGTCTGTACCCCAACTCTTTTTTTTTTTAAATATTTATTTATTTATGCATACAAGCACTGGGGCACAGGCCAGAGGTGTGGGGGGTGAGAGGATTCACCAGAGACAGAGCGGGGAGCAGAACAGGCAGATCATTGGAAGCACACTGCTGAGGGGAGCAGCGGGCACAGCAGGAGAGGTCTGCCACGCCATGTGGGTCCCCTCCCTGGCCGGCAGCAGGGATCGAACTCGTGCTGCAGTGGCTGAGGTTTGCTTCACAGTGCGTTGCTTAACCCACTGCGCCACCAGGGAGGCCCTGTACCCCAACTCTTGTGTGTATAAATAAATCTTTAAAAAAAAGACAGGTAATTGTGATTTCATAAGGTGATTATTAATATATCAATAGAATTATCAATATTTTAAGAAATCATGGCTGAGAATTTTCTTAAAATTATGAAACATATCTCCACAAGATTCAAGATTTTCAAGTAACAGGAAATCTTAGAAACATAAAAGTCTATTGAATCTTTATTCATTAAATGTCATAAGGAGTAAAGATGCATCACCTTTGAAGGGGCAATATAAAGAATTATGTGCAATTAGTAAGTAGATTCTATGGAACCCAAGAGACAATTGATATTATTTAAAATGCCTAAATATATTTTGTAAATCCTATGTTATGTGTAGTATAATATCTTATATGTAGTGTGCTGATTTAATAGCTTGAAGCTAGAAGGGCCTCAAATTTCCTAATTTCAGGCCCCAACCCAAACAATTCTCATTATCAAACTGACCAATTACAGCTCCTACTTATCCTGAGTAGTGTGTGTGTTCCCTCTCAGAACATGGAATTATCCATGTTGCAATCACATTGTTATGTAGGAGCCGGAGGGCACACCCTTCACTCTTGGTACTACGAAGCCGCTCCCCTTATCCCCCTTGGTTGTTTATTATATTCTCATGTGATTTCCTCTACCCTCTACTCCTTGTGACCGTGTATGGTATATAGTATCTTCCTCTCCTAGGTTGGGAGTATGTGTGATTAATAAATTTCTTGCTGTCTATCTTATTTTTGGATACTGTGTGTTTGTTTATCTCCCTAACTCTAGGATAGAGAAGCCCTCCTTCCCTTATGGGGTGAAGAGAACATGATTAAAATGCTTGACCAACCTGTAATTCTTTATTGTTGTATAAGGAGTTATGCTAAAGGCAGGGATAAGTGAACTGATAAATAAGATATCACCTCTTACTGCAAGGATTATGACTTATAAGGGTAAAAGAGAATAATGAAATCACTTGACTGAGGATTATGCATTTAAAGACAGGGGATTTAGGTACTGTGATCAGTTCTGGAGAAACACACCATGGGGTGCAAATTAGAATGGAGTATCCTGAGGTTTAGAGTGTCTAAGCTGTTCCAGGAGTGTATTTTAAAAATTGTAACTTCTGATTCTGTCCTAACCTATTTGGATACTATAGGTATTTAACAGATTTTCATATAAAGTATTAAACTTGTTCTATATGACTTTAAGCAATTAAAAACTACTCCAGGAAGAACAAGCTACAGAGAAACTGATTTGGATTAAAAATAAAGTATCTATTAATGAGCTTAAGGATTTGATTAATTAACTGATGCTGACTTCTGCTTCACTGTAAATGGAAGACAATTACATGTGGGAATTTTTGAATTGGATCTCAGGCCCTTAAGGTTTTGTAACACTAGAAAGTACCTGGGTTTATGATCAGTGAAGTTTTATGGAAATAATGGATGCTAAAGTATGAGAAGAAGGTATGGAAGTAGGAAAGTACCTATTTTATTTAGAGAAAGCTACAGTTTAAATTTTGATTGAATCGCATGATATAATTACAGGAACTGTGAGGAGTGGGATTGTACAGGTTGACTGAGGTTAAAATATGAGAAGTTGTAAGTGATTTTGATGATTCAAAATTTATTTGCTAGAAAGTGATGATGATAATAGTAATAATGGCACTTGCTGTTATCTCAATAAATCTCACTCTCAGCAACTCATGAGCTAAAACTTAACCTTTTTTTTTTTAAAGATTTTATTTATTTATGCATATAAGAGCTGGGGTACAGGCCAGAGTCACAGGAGGTGAGAAGACTCACCAGAGACAGAGCCTGGAACAGAACAGGCAGACTGACTGAAACACACTGCTGAGGGGAGCAGCAGGCACAGCAGGAGAGGTTTGCTATGCCATGTGGGCCGGAGGCAGGGATCGAACTCCTACTGTAGTGGCTGTGGTTTGCTTCATAGTGTGGTGCTTTGCGGTGCTTAATCCACTGCACCACCAGGGAGGCCCTGAAACTTAACCTTTAAGGTGATAGTGTTAAGAGGCTAGACTTTGGGAAAGTGATTTCATGATTAGGCTCCATCCTCATGAATGGAATGAATTGTCTTCTAAAAGAAACCTATGGGAGCTTCCTTGTTCCTTCCACCATGTCAAATATAGTGAACAATCTGAGGCTGGGAAAGAACCTTCACTTGAGTAAGTTGGCATCTATTCTCACACTACTAGTCCCTAGAACTGTGAGAATTAAATTTCTAGTGTTTATAAACTGTCCAATTTGTAGTATTTTGTTATATTGATTAAATAGACTAATACTTGGAATAATCTGCATAATCTATAAGATGAACTTATTTTTATTTTATAAAAGTAACTAAAAATATGTGACTTGTCTAGAATCACACTAAGCAACTGGAAGAACTAAAATTCAAACTCAGCGCTGTCTGACTTTAAAGTTAACTTTAAAGTTTAAAGTAACTTTAAAGTTAAAGCATTTTCCTCCTCAGCCAGTGTCAATACTATGTGTTTTATTTCTTTTATCATTTAGTGATTGCTTTTAAGTACTTTAAGTGCTACTATCTCTACTTCCCTTTCAAAAATCATGAGCAATGCATTAACTCTACCCTTTCCTTATAGTTATTGCTATTCAGTATTTAGTTCTGCCTTTATTTTATTTTTATTTTAACCCCATACTCAGATAAGGTTCTTTTAGAAGCAGATGTCAAGAGTACATTAACCATGTATAAGGATAGAAAATGTGTGTGGAACAGGAATAAGTGAGGTAAGGATTTTTGAAAGGAGAGAGAGAATGAAGGAAGATAGGAGGAAGAGTCTCTGACTGCAGGCTCTGAAGAGTCATACCAAACTGGAATCTAAAGCAACTATGTTCTATTGGAAGAGTCCTATGCTGCCTCGGAATGGTCTGCCTCTAGTCTAATACTTTAACCACTGCTACTCTTTCAAAGATCATGAGCAAAGCATTAACTAGTAACATTAGATACTGGTAATACTAGAATACACAGAATGGATATACCATAGTTTAGTTATCCATTCACCTAACGAAGGGCATCTTGGTTGCTTCCAAGCTTTGCTAATTAAGAATAAACTACTATAGGGACCTCCCTGGTGGTGCAGGGGTTAAAGATACAACACTATCAAGCTATAGCCAACCACTGCAGCAGGACTATGACCCCTGCCAGGGTGGTAATCCACATGATGCACATCTTGTGCATTTTTTTGTGTAGATGAAAATTTTTAGCTTTCAAATGAGGATTCCAGAAACTAAGACTACAGGAACAATCACCAATAATTTTTTTTATTTATAAATTTTTAAAATTTACATATATTTGACATCAATTGTAATCCCCATGTATTCCCCATCACCATCTCACCAGTGCACCATCACCTCAGTCCCTCATGCTCCCGTCTGCCCTCAACCTCCCCTCTTCACTCCCCACCAAGTGTCCCCAACTTGTCCTTGTCTTTCATTTTTGGTTTTTGTGTCTTTCTTGTTATTATTATTATTGTTCTTATTCCTTTCCTTGATCCTCATTTGGTTCCCTTATGTTCTTCCTAGGGGAGGAACCATGTGGTATTTTTCTTTTGCCTTCTGACTTACTTTGCTGAGCATAATCCCTTCCAGTCTTCCAGTTCCAGCCATGTTCCTATGAATGCGTATAGTTTTTTTATTTTTGATTGCTGAGTAGTATTCCATCGTGTATATGTACCACAGCTTCCCGATCCACTCATCTGTTTCTGGGTATTTAGGTTGTTTCCAGGTCTTACCTATTGTAAAGAGTGCTGCTATAAACATAGGGGTGCAGGTAGTCTTTTGAATGATTTTTTTTGTGTCTTTTGGGTATATTCCTAGGAGTCGACAATCACCAATAATTTAAAGACAAGTTATAGGATAAAAGAGCATCCAGGAAGTAAGGTTTGAGAGGATGGAATCTGCTGCACATAGATAAAATTGTATGGGATCATTGATAAAAACAGAGAAGAATAAATGCACAATGGGAATATTCAAAATGTTTAGAATCTTGCAAGAGGAATGTTAGGACCCAGTCTGATGTCATAGAGAAAATTTTCATAAACTGTATGAAAAACAAAACCAAGCTGTTTCTGTTCTCCCCCAGCTTCCTCTATAGCAGGTTCACTTGCTCAGGAAAGTAGGAGATAACACCTGTTTGTCAAAATATTTGAAAGGAGGTAGCACCACGTGGCCCCCATCTAATCAACACAGCACAACAGATGCCTCAGTCATAGCCCAGAGTACTGACTAAAAGTTTCTGTGATCATCCCCTCAGCAAAGCTCAGTGAAGCGTAGTTGTGTTGACCGCAAGTACAGGAGCAAACAGTGAAGGTCAGGAGCTGGCTGAGCAGGGGGAAAAAGTCACTGCCTCTATTCTGATCTCTGGATCTCAGAGACCAGATTAGTGCAAGTGACCACCATGATTTTGGCTACAGTTAGTTTCTGAAGATTAATTTTGTTCCTTTGATTCGACCATGCTTCCCTGTTTCTTCATGTGCCTATAACTTTATATTAGAATCCATGCTTTCAAACAGTCAACTTCCCCACACTTAATGGTATGGTTTTCTATAGGGAAAGATCTCTGTAAGAATCATCCTAGCTATAGATGCTGCAGGCCTCTCAAATGTTTTGGTGGATGCATCCTCTCTGGACTTAAGGAGAAACTAGGAAGCAAAATTTTGCCAGTTTCTGTTTTCTGTAGTGCATAATCTCTTGCTCCCTCTGGTGTCTATCTGTAGTACTGTAGGTTTTCTAGAAGTACTGCAAACTTAACATCTCTTTTACTCTCCAGTGCCCATAGACTTCTAGTGATTGTTGTAGCATATCAGTGCTTAGAGATTAGAGTCAGAGACTGGAACCCTGAGCAGTCTCCTGTAGATCCAGAGCATTGGATGCATGCTCCACTGTTTTCAGGGGCTTGAGTGAGAGGCCCAAAAGGAGGGTCTGCAGTTTCTCTGTCTGTTATGGATTCTCTGGAATAGTTGCATGATGTCCTTTTCTCTTTTGTTTTCAGTGCCCTCAGTTATCTAGAGTGTGTTCAGTCCTCTAACTGCTTTGAAACAGAGAGACAGAAGCCAATTTCTTGGTCAGACAACTGAAAATCTGGAAAATAGTATCTGTTCTCTTTCTTTCTCCCCCTCAGAGAAAGGAAGGAATTAGGGGTTTTCTCCCATGAGTTTTACAATGAACCAAGGAGAAGGACTATGGTGAGTCAGTGTGTGCTAATCCATTTCTCACCTGTACTCTTAACAGTCCACTGTTCTTGTTAATACTTAAATTCTGGCAAGACACAAACCAGCCCCTCAGGGAGCCCCTCAAAAAGTCTTCAGAATGGAAAAATATTTTGTTCTTTTTTCCTAACCAGGGTGAAGCCAGGAGCTGGGACTTTTCTCTGAGGGAGAGGGAGGGATTATGGCAAGTGAGTGCAAAAATTTTTTCTTAATGGCTTTTATGGGACTAATTTCATGTTCACCTGATCATCTGGGATATAGGAGTCTTTTATCCTTTTCCTGGATATCTCACAAAGAGAATTAGTGTATGTATTGTTATTGAATCTGTGTTTCCAAGGGGCAAAAGGAGGGTCTGCAGTTTCTTGTTTTGCCATATTGCTGATGTAACCACACATCAGGTTCTTTCTTGAAGGAGATCTTACTGCTGCCTACTCCTCTTCCTTTTTTTTTATCATCATCAATATCATCATCATCATCATTATTCTTGCACATTAGTGTTTCCTTAGTTAGATTCATTTATATGTAAATTATTAAATTTTCTCACCATTCCCTTTTTCGTATCTCATCCCTTCCAGATTTAGTTTGTTTCTTTCTAAAGTATATTCCTTAGAAGTTGCTTTGGCAAGGACCTGGTGATGATACATCCTCACACTTGATTAGTATGAAAATTATTTTATTTCAAAGCTATCCTTCACGAACACTTTAGTGAAGTAGAACATTCTATGTTGATAGCTATCATATCAGCATTATTACCTGACTTCAATAATTGCTTTTCAGGTTTATACTGCCTGTTTAAAGAATACTCTTGATCAAGGTACTTCAAGCCAGCAATACACAGAAAAAAACAGAAGTTTCCATTCTCATATCTGATAAATTAGACTTTCAGAAAAAAAAAAAGTCACGAGGAACAAAGATGGGTACTTTATAGTAATTGAGAGAACAATTTATCAATGAGTTATAACTTATTAATATTTATATGCTTGATACAGGGCACTTAATTATGTAAATCAACTGTTAACAGACGAAGAGTAACACACAGTAGTGAAGAACAGTTGGAGATTTAAACATACAGCCAAAGTTGTGTGATCACAACTTCGATCACTGTACTTGGGTGATCGAATGTTGATTCCCCAGACATAAAGTTAACAAAGAAATTATGCCATTAAATAAAATATTGGATCAGATAAACTTAACAGACAATATAGAGCCTTCCACCCAAAAGAAAGGAATACACATTTTTTTTTCCAAGTCAACAGAGAACATTCTCAAGGATAGGTCATATGCTAGGGTACAAAAAAATATAAATATAAATTATATCTAGCATCTTCTCTGATCAAAATGGTGTGAAGCTAGAAACTGAAGAAAGTCCATGATTAAGATTATTCAGGAGATTTCTTTCTTCCTTCGCCTTTTCTCTTGAGTGGATCCCTCTCATTTATACTTTCACTGGTAGAATAACCCATTATGTGTTCCAGCTTTATGAGGATGTTCTCTGGTTGCAGTTTTCCAACCTGTGCCACTCCTGGTTTACAGATAATTGGTTTGTTCAGTTTTTGATTACCAACTTTGAAGAATTTGTTCAAGAGTTTCTAAATAGCCTGGTGTTACAAAGAGTTATTGTTAATCTCGGTTGAATCTAAGGTACTGTTGAATCTCTGAGAATGACTGAGATTATAGGAACAAAAAGGATATGAAAAAAGAGTGCTTGGTTGAAGAGAAAAGCTCATGAAATCTCACAAAGTAGAATGAATTGGAATTGGAAGGAAGGAAGAGAGATTGTGTAATCTGTTCCCAGGGAAATACAAGAAATGGCGGTTTTTGGAAACAAAAAGATCAATAAAGGTGAGGACTTTGAAAAAACAATATTGTGATTTTGAGTAGACTTTGTGGGGCTCCTGGGGTAGAAGCAATAGTACAAGGAGGAAAGAAAGAAATGAGTGAATAGTAGGGAAATGGAAACAGAAGAGGTATTATCTCAGAAGCAAGACAACTTATTATATATAGTTATATCATTAAAAACTGAATTTTATTTTAGCAATACGTGGAAAAAAATGATTTTAACTCTTTGGCTTTGTAAATACTCTTTGCTCAGAACACCTGATTAACAAGATTTGTCTGTTTTGTGAAGGGAACAAAATTTGACCTTGGTAAGAAGAATGAGAAATAGTTAATTATACAAACAGAGTCTCCTTTGTTCCAGTTACAAGACACACTTGGAACTCCTACTGAAATTATATTTTCCATCTCCCCTTAAACTTGTATTTACCCTTAAACTTAGTTGTGAGGAAGGAAGTTTATTGTGATAACTGATTTTTAGTTGCTTGCTATATCAGTGGGTCCTCAACTTTGGATCCTCATCTTTACATCATGCTTCCAAGTTTTGCCACCAAGCCTTTTATAGAGTTTTAAAATTTCTTAAATTCCTGAGTAGACTGTGACCTAGCACTCAGATTTTGCCCTTGATTTAAAAAAATGTTTTGAGCTTGTGTTATGCCAGATATTGTTCTAGATGCTTGAAGATGCTATATGCTGATTACATAAGGCTAGCGTGCTGTACAGCAAACTCCAGAGCTCACTCTCCTTGCTTCATATGCCCTTTTTTCAAAGAATTGTGCATCTATTTTTTGCTGTATTCTCCTATCTCTTTATCTAGTTGACTGCTTAGTACTGGCCCACCACTCTTTGCCTTGCAAATTTTTCTCTGAGCCTCATTCCCATAACTGAGACCTGCAGCCTACATCAGTATGTGTTAGGGGCCAACTTTCTACTGTAGAACTTTCAAATATTATCATTTTATCGAAATTTCTCAACCCATTTCCTTTCCATATTCTGATTCTTTATCTTCATTACTGCTTTTAAAAGTCATGTTTATTCAATCCTTTTATACATTGCTCTCAGCTGGGCCTGTATTCTAATGTCTTTTCAAATCTAATTGACAGTTTTGATGTCAGGGCCTCCTGTTAATCTGGTCTTGCTGTGTATACCACATGTTTTGTTATTGCTAAATCTTGAAATATGATAGAAATAAGATATGTTTGAAAAACTTTACTGGCGATCTACTCTATAATCTACTTTAGAATATTTTTATTATAACCATAGTTAATTTTCATTACTAGTTTGATTCCTTCCTTGAAGGTGAAATGTTATGATGATTGTATAAAGTTCTGATCTATGAATGTTTAACTAGTTTAAGATAAAAGAAGGCTCATTATCAGTATGGTATTTTCACAGATGACACATAACTAGTATGCAACTGTGATTATAGTAACACGTTCAAAGTAAAATGAAGAAAACTTGAAAATGCTTAACACAGCCAAGAAAGTTTTACCTTGAAGTGCTTCTGAAAAATCAATGTGAATTCTTCAGCAGAATATTATGGTTACTTTACATTCAGTAAGTTCTTTTGCCAGGTTATTCTGATAATCTGTTTGAAGATTCCTTATAATTCAATCAATGCAGCACCATTTAAAACTAGACTCTGGCCTGTACTTTGCAAGAAAAGTAACTCCATGTGTATTTTATATCATGTCCAAGATACATGATGGCAGCCTTCTTGAATGACAGCAGAGGTCCCTCACAAAGGATTTCTTTTATAAGAAAAATAATGTCTTTGACAATTTGCGAAGAATATAAATAAGGCAATTTCCATTTCCTTCCTTGTCCAGTATCAGAAACAGAGTGATTGAAAATCTTAGTCATTCTTTACTGGAAATAAGACTTAATTGATTTGAAGGACCTCAATAATCTATTTGACCATTCAAGCTTCCTATGGAATTGGCAAAACCTGCCCTGGATCTGGAGTGGCAGGAGATGACTACATTATATTGCTTTTTAAGGTTATACTAGAATTCAAGGCAAGGGCTTGTATTTAGATATGTATCCTTAAAACGATATAGAAATGAACAATGTGGACACAAAGCCAAATAGGTAGTAGGTAAAATTAGAGACTTCTGAGTTCATTTACCACTTGTTGCATCGTTCCATCCCATAGTTGACACTGTTCTTGAGTTGTAAGCAGTTTGTGCTTTTGTGCCATCTGGCCCAGCCAGCTCTAGCACCATAAGGTGAACTGAACTGTTAGTGGTAGGAAATAGTGCTCTATTTTTGTCACGATGTACTAGCACAGACCCAAAGTCAGTAACTGCTTGACATTCCAGAAAACGTTTTCATGGCAATAAGTTAAACTTCATGGAATGTCTCTTTTCCCCAGTAAATGATGAGGTCTCTTAGCAAGGATTACCTTTCGTGGAAGAAAATCTTATTAAAATTAAGTGGCTATAGAAGATTTGAAGTTTTTGTTCTTTGTTTTGAAGTAGCACATTACCAATCGTGCACTTTATTTAGACCAGAGAAAATACTGGATGTATCAATATCATAGCTTAAGAGGGTGGCCCAGGAAATTCCAATTTTCCTTTTTTTCCACTTGATAGTCTGATGTACTGAGTTGATGCAGAACTTCTAGAGGTCCTTCTGTAGTTTTATCTTTAGTCAACTTAATAATTAGGACATCTTCAGTCCAGATTACAGTGTCTGACTGCTCAGAAAGTAGGGTATTTGGGTAGCAATAGATCCAAGAACAATGGAAATTCCAGATAGACCCTCTTATTTCTTTGTTTTCAGGTCAGCTCCTGGATTTGACATCTCTTCCCCTCAGTCTGTTAGACTGTTCACATTTGACATCTGAAACTGCTCTAAGTAGAGGAATGGGTTCCCATGTCCTTTTATCTTTATATGTCTCCCAATTTGCTTATTGGTACATCTGACCCCTTGACCATCAATATTTTCTCAGCCTGCAAAACACCTCTCTTCCTAGGATATGAAGTTTATCATGACTAGAATGTGAAGAAAACCATGATATTTTGTGTATTCTGACTATCAATGAAATTTGTCACCCTTGAGTAAGCACAGCTCACACTAAGAATCATTTCTTTCTTCAGGAATAATAAAACCTAGTCTTATATCAGAAAAGCCTTGGTTTGGGCCTTGTCCTTTTTATAGACCCTCTTTTCCATTATTTCTTGCAGAAGCAATTATTGTATTCATCCTGAAACTTGTATTCTTGATGAGAGAAAAGCCCATACCATGAGTTTTGGAGATCCAATTCTGTGCTTTTCATTTGAGTTTTCCCTGTGATATAAATGCCTGAAATCTTATGTTGTTGATTTACTCACCTACTTTGGAAATTAAGGTAACCAAGGGAATGAGTAAAAGAGAGCGGCGTTTTGTAGATAAAGTGCCTAGGGATCAGGATCAAAGACCTTAGAATGCACTAGGGTGTCTTTTTTATAAAGGACCCAGTATACTAGTAACTATTTAATAATAATATTTATGGATCCCCTATTTTTATTAGCAACTCTTCTCTCATCTCACCCAGCAACTGCTTTGCTTCAACAATCACTGAATGGAATGAAGCATTTTACATTTTGTCTGTTCTTAGTCTTCTTTTCTTCTACCTTGTTTGTTCAACAAATCCCATTGTGACTTTTTTTAGTCTGTCAGGCTTTGTGTCAATATTCTATTCAGGATTACTTAGGTATTCTTCTGATGGAACATTGAGGCTCACTCTGCAGCAAACCAATTTTGGTTTCTGTGTTCCTACCAGAATGCCTTTAACATCTATTCATGCCAGTGTAGATTTTTTTTTAATAACATACCTCAAAACTTTTCTAGCTTCTGTTACTCAATTCTAAACATTCCTCTATATTTTCAGATATTTGTTACAGTTTCAACAATAGCACCCCTCTTTTCTGCACCAAGTTCTTAGTCCATTTGGGCTGCTATAAAAGAATACCCTATGTTGGGTGGCATAGACAATATTTATTTCTCGCCTTCCTTGAAGTTGAGGGTCAAGGTACTGGAAGGTTTGGTTTCTGGTGAGGGACAACTTTCTAATTCGTAGACAACTGTATTCTGAATCTTACTACTCCCAATCACATTGTGGTTAGGATTTCAACAAATAAACTTTGGAGAAACAAAGTTTCAGTTTACAGCATAAAGTGGTATCTTAAAAATTTTTATTTAAACTATGCTTATTGATTAAACACTGGAAAAATAATAGGGAACAAACACATCTCTAAAGATCTCATAATCTTTTCTTCCTTATAAATCTATTTGGTGCTCTTTAATTTCATTGTGTTCTGCTGACTCGGCTGTTTTTCAGTCTTCACTTTCCTATCATTATCTTTAACTAGATCATTATCTAGTTGTCTCTGCTAAAAATAATATATATGTATATATATGCAAATGTACATTTCTTGGTATGATTTTAAGGAAGAAACAGGCATTGGTTTAAAATTTTTTTAAAAGAATGGACATGCCCTCGCAAGTATAAATATGTAAATATCACCAATCTAAAATTTGAAGACCTTTCTTTAGATTATGTTTGTCAGTACACATTGTTAGTTCATATTATTTACTCCCAACTCACCATTCCCTGAAAAATAACAAGCAAAACTGAATCTCCAAAACATAACAGGGTTTTATTCTATTTATATTTTCAGTTGATTTGGTAATAAATACCAACAAGAAGATATCACATCAAAAAGATGTGCTATAGATACACAATGGAATGCTACTCAGCAATCAAAAAAGATAAACTCATGTCATGCCATTTGCAGCAACAAGGATGGAGCTGGAAGGGATTATGCTAACTGAATACATCAGAAAGAGGAAGATAAATACTGGATGGTGTCACTTATAGGTGTGATATAGAAGAACCAAACTAGGTCTGACAAAGAAAAACTCTAAAACCAACCCTTAAAAATTTACTATAGACCTGTTGCTTTTGGTGGGGGTAGTGCGGGATGAAGGTAAGGGGAGTAGGGAAGACACATGGACTTTGATGAAAGGACTATGGATGCTCAGTTTTAGTCTCAACTCTATTATAAGGGTGCAGTCATTTGATTAACTCATTAAGGACGATTTATTAACTGCCTGATAGTCTTCAGATATTATATTTAAACTAGTAGGGGCAATAATGATAGTAAAACTAGTAAGGAGAATATAATGAACCTGCTTCAGTCTACCAGGGCTGTATAAAAAACATCTTTCATGATGGAAATGCTCTCTATTTGTGTTATCTCACACAGCAGATACTAGTCACAATTAGCAATTGGATGCTCTAGAACTGAACTATTAATACTTTTTAATTTAAAAAAATTTTTTAAAGATTTATTTATTTATACACACAAGAGCTGGGGTACAGGCCAGAGTTCTGGGTGGTGAGAGGATTCACCAGGGACAGAGGGGGGAGCAGAACAGGCAGACTGATACATACTACTGAGGGGAGCAGTGGGCGAGGCAGGAGAGGTCCGCCATGTGGGTCCCCTCCCTGGCCAGCGGCAGGGATTGAACTGATGCTACAGTGGTTGCGGTTTGCTTCATAGTGCGTTGCTTAACCCACTCCGTCACCAGGGAGGCCCCTATTAATACTTTTTTAAATAAAGCTTTATGGAGAAATAACTCACATACATACATTTTGCCCATTTAAAGTGTAAAATTCAATATATTTAGAGTTGTTCAGTCATTAACACAATCAATTTTAGAACATTTCATTACCCTGACAGGAAATCTAGTAGTTGTTAGCAGCCACTCCCCAGCTTCCGTAGGCCTAGTACAACAGTCCCAAGGCAGGGGACAAGTCACTTTCTGTGGGCTCTGAGCTGTGTGCTCACAATTGCAAGATATCACTCAGGCTCAGAGTGCGATAACATTGGTCTTTATTAATAAAAGGGAGAATTGTAGAAGGAAAGAGACTCTAAGGCCACAAGTGGTGGTTGTCTCAACCTAGATAGTGTCCACAGTGTGCAGTGGTCCAAAAAAAAAGACTGCTTGTGCAAGATGGCAGTGTCATTTTGATGAGAGACTGGAGCTGGTGGCACACTAGTAAGCAGTGGACAAGCATCAAATTCACGGTGGCAGCTATGAGGTGACATCACAACAGTCCACAGCAGCTGCCTCACGGTCAGACTGGACAGCAATGGAGGCAACAGCACCAGGAGAATGTGATGGTCAACTCTCAGAGGTGACCTGACACTGGTCAGCACTGGTCACAAAGAGGCAGCGCCAGAGAAACCAGAGTTGCAGCGCTTTGTGATCTGTTGCAATACAGTTAACAACAAAGGGCTCTTTCACAAAAACTGGGCCCAAGCTGGTGGTGCGCTTTGCAGACACCAGAGACAGGCCTGGAGGCAGGCAGTGTGGCCAGACCTTTGCAAGATCTATGGATGCCTGGAGGTCTGTGGAGATCTCAAAGTCTACAAAGGACTACAAAGGTATCAAAGTCCTGATAGTTTGCTGACTTCCACTGAGGTTGTCTGCTGAATGCTTCTCTTATGAAGTCATCTGCTAAATCCTCTGAAGCTGGCTGCTGCCCTGCTTATATCTTTTTCAGGGTCCCTGCTTACAAATCTAATTGGATGTTTTCAATCTCAGCTGTTTTATTGGTGCTGTTTAAGCACAAATCAGCTTACTCATTTTTGATTCTTTAAAGGACTCAAAAGCTTGAATGGAACTGGGGAGCTGGAACCTGATTGGTTCATTTTCAGTCCTGGAGCCATATTCAAAAGGGACATGTGCCCAGACCTGACCTGAACTGAGGTCAGAGCAGACTCCTCTGCTGCTGTGGTCTCAGGGGTTGAGGGTAGTCTCAGCAGGAGCAAACTTCAATGGTGCATAGGCACTGTACCCAGAACCCTTGAGCAGGGCCAGGTGCAGTGATGCAGGAGAGAATGCTGCTTCAAGCCTGCCATGCTGGCTCTATGTGCCATTGACTTCTCTCCAGGCTTCCTAAAGCCACAGGACAAGACCTGCCTTCAGTGGGCCCAACATTCCTTTCAGTGGACTCATCCCTGGAGGGAAGGGAGAAATTTCAAGATAATTTGAGGTAGTTGTGAGAATTGATGGAATTTGTTTTCTTGTTTAAATAATTTTGGTGTTGGCACGAGCATATATGTAGGCAGAGAAGAAAGATCTAGTGGAAATGAAGATAAAGATAATTGGGTAGGGTTATTGGGGACTTGAAAAGAACGTAAGACAAAGTTCTATGCTAGTTTCTATTAGCGTAGACATAAGTCCTGCTTAGTCCCACTTAGAGGCAGGAGAAAGTGAGAAAATGTAGGTGAAGATACAGAGCAAATTTTTATATAAAAAGGAAGGAAGTTAAGGTAACTTGTTTACTTAACAAAGCCTTCTGATTGTAAAATTTCAGCTGTGGAGAAGGGAGTGTTGAAAAGTTTTCCACAGGAGTTATGGTTATGGGATCTGGGAGGTTCAAGTACTTAGGTTTGTTCCTATCAAAATGAATTTGTCTCCTAGAAGGTACACTTTCAGGTACATAAAACCACTGAGAAAGCCTGATGTATCAATTTTCACTTAACTAAAAAGGGAAAATGGCCCAAAATTTACTTGAGATCTTCAAAGAAGTTTAGCATCATCACTTGATTCTTGATCTCTCCCACCCTCCTACCTTCTTACCCTCCTTCCTGCTCTACCTTTCTATGCAAAACAAGAGAAAAATAATCTAGTTAATATTGTTTTAATAATTAGTGAGCTTTAAGCAAGCTTTCTATATAGTGAGTTTTAGTCAACTTTTGAGGTATTGTCAACATATAAGCTTATTTATTGATGATGCATATATGTATCTATTTATTGATTGGTTTCTTTCTTTATTTTAGGCTTTTAAAACAAAGGATGGCTATCTTGTAGTTGGAGCAGGAAATAACCAACAATTTGCTACTGTGTGCAAGGTAATCTGTAATCATTACAGTAATTGTTATATATGCAAAGAATGCATTTTGTGCAAAGCCAGGAAAAGTCATTTTTGCCTAGAATAATGTTAAGTTTAAACCAACTCAAGATACCCAACATTAGCATATAAAAATATGCTGTTTTTATTCATACAACTGCTGAAGAGAGGGAATGAACTTCCACTCAATTTTTTTTTAAAGATTTATTTATTTATGCATACAAGAGCTGGGGTACAGGCCAGAGTCGCAGGAGGTAAGCAGATTCACCAGACAGGGTGGGGAGCAGAACAGGCAGACTGAAACACACTGCTGAGAGCAGCAGCGAACGAGGCAGGAGAGGTCTGCCATGTGGGTCCCCTCCCTGGCCTGGCGCAAGGATCGAACTCGTGCTGCAGTGGCTACGTTTTGCTTCACAGTGCATTGCTTAACCCACTGTGCCACCAGGGAGGCCCCACTCAATTATTTTTTTTTTAAAGATCCATTTATTTATGCATACAAGCACTGGGGTACAGGCCAGAGGTGTGGGGGGGTGAGAGGATTCACCACAGAGAGCGGGGAGCAGAACAGGCAGATCAACA
>JAGFMF010011718.1:3174791-3185387 GCA_019455555.1 Galemys pyrenaicus | reverse complement strand
GCACTGGTGAGATGGTGATGGGGAATACATGGGGATTACAATTAATGGCAAGTATATGTAAATTTTAAAATATTTTAATAAAAAAATGAAAAAAAATACCACAATAGATTAAGTTAGGCTAAAACTTGATTTATCTACTAGTCTAAACAAAAAGAAAAGCAAAATAAATTAATAATTATAAAGGGATTTTTAACACCAGAATATTTTCTTTCTTTCTTCCCCTTTCTCTCCATGTCCTCTTTTTCTTTCTCCTGCCTTTCTCCCTCTTTTGCTGTTTTTTGTTCTTGTCTCTCTCTGTCTTTTCCTTCTTATTTCCTTCCCTTATTTGTTGACAAGATATTTAATTAGGCTCAAATATAGTTAATCTACTATCAAATTTATTTACTACTAGGAAATTAGATTTTTTAACTTTATTTAATGATTAGCTTTCTGTAAAATTCATGGTTAGAGCTTTTGCAATTAAAATTATATTAAAAATGTTACTCCTGAAAACATCTTTTAAAAGGCCTAGGACTCATTTAATAGTTTACATTGAAAATTCTCTCAGTTTTCACAATTGTTTAAACTTTTTAAAAAATTTCAATCTTTTAATTATCTAGACTCTGGTCTTTTGTTTTCATTTAATGACTTAAATTTCAGTTCCGTTTTCTCAATTCTAACCCTAAAAATATAATATAGTTTTTAAAAGATGAATTAAGATTTTTTTTCTTATGGGTAAGTAAGCTTATCATCTGTTAAAGGTTTTTTGTTTTTTTTTTTCTGATTGGGAGAATTTATTTGTTTATTTTCGAACTATGTTAGTACTAACCATGTACCGTGAGCTTTCAGTTTTATTAAAGATGCCGGTGAATTCCTTAGAAGGACCTTATTTATTGCATTTAACTTATTATGTACAAAAATTATTTATTACTGTGCCTCTTTTGTATGAGAGGTTAATGAGCAGAACTAAAAACCACAGCAAAGGGGTGGGAAGTACCACGAAGAAGGTGACAAATGGAGATAGTTCCGATTGCAAGAAGGGCTGGAACATCTGAGGTGGGAAAGAGGGGAGCTTTTATAATGGTGCCTCTGAGTAAGTGTAGAGAAAATTGATTCAAACATTTGATCTGGGATCAAAGAATCTTTATTATGAACGGTCAATGTTAAAAATATGAAACATACGGAAGCTGTTGTCTGTGAAGTCATTTGCGTACTCTAGCTGCAGAGATGTAAAAGCCAGTTCATTGCTATAAACGAATACAGATTTTCTTCCTGGGCCATATGTTTTAGAGTTTTTTCTCTCCAAAAAGTGTGTGTGTGTGTTGGAGGTCGGGTGGGGGTGAAATTACTGGTTGAGGTATTCTCCACTTTATTGAACTTTTAAATTTTTTGATTATTACTGCTGATCAATTTGAAACTATTAAACTTCCCCATAAACGTCTATAAGAACATTTTTTTTGAAAAAGATTTTTGTATCAAAGCATAGTATTTGCCACAAGTTTTAGTACTAATATATGACATAGCTATGGAGTGTTATTTTTTTAAAAGGAGATAATAGGAGGCCTTCTAGAATGGCAAACTTGCTGTTGTTTTTTTCCATATGTAAGTTAGGAATGATAAATCTTGTTTTGAGTCATTAAAGAAATATCTGAAAAACTCTGAGATCCTTAGAGAAAAATTTTATGCATATGGAATCTTAGTATTATCTACATCATTTAATAGCCATCCCAAACAAATGTCAGAATTTGATTGAATTTTTTAAATTTTCATTAATACCTTGACACGAGAATTGTTCTAAAACTTTTTCACCTAAGAAAAATTGTATTTCCTTATTTTAAGTTATGGTTCTCATCTCACCCCATATATAGTGAGTATCTTCTACTTATTTTTTAGTCATATTTATCTGTTACTGAGGGACTTATCATTTAAACTGACATTATGACAGTTCAGATCCCCAGGTTTTGATAGTGAGCCCATCTAAGATGTTCTTTTTCTATGTAAGGTCCATCATGAAAGATAGGGCAGCTCTATACCCGGGGTGGAAATGTACCAGTAAGATTTATGACAAATGAGTGGAATTTACTTATGCCTAATCTCTTTTGAAAATAGAATTTGATATACTTGTTGACTAATACTTCTTGGTGAGGGAGCCTACTAGGGAATTCTTACTGTGAGGGGTTATAATGGGAACATGAACATTGTGTTCAAAACTTGGGGTTCAGAAAATCTTGCTGTATATAAAGTCAACTATGATAGATAACAAGTTCCATTTTATGTCCCTTAACATGAGACAGAAAAGTAGGGAACATGAGTGTAGGGTCAGAACTATCAGGTCTTTCCACCCTCCCACCACTGTGATGATGGACACCTGTGGTGCTGCAAGCATTCCAGGGTGGGCATGTGCAAGTGGGCGCACCTGAATTGGACACGGGCTTAAATGGGCGACGTCAGGAGGACGCCAGGACCGACCACCAACGAATAGTAGTGAGAGCAGCAAAGCAGCCGAGAGGGTGAGATGCACCGGGGGCTGGGAGGCATCCATGCCTGCCATGTACCTGGCCACTTTTACTAATAAAAGCGGAAAAGCCACCAAGGGCTCCAAGACTCCTTCCCTGACCCATCTGCCCAGAACCATCCCGAACTTTGCTCCTGTGCTGCCCTTCCTGCCGCTACAATGAGCATTTTAAGTTGACTGGTGTCAACATTAACAGATATTACTACTTGGAGTACAGTGACATCGTTTTTAAAGCCATTTAGACTGAAAGTTTCTTTTTCTTTTTTGTTTTGGAGGCAGTATGCATTGATTCTCTACTTTAGTGTGCGTAAGAAATTTCCTTGACCTCCTTCCCAAATATGTTGACTTGGAATGTCTGAGGTAGGGTATAGGAAACTTTAATTTTAAAAAGCACTGTAGTTGATTTTGGAGAATTTGGGGATTGTAAGAGTAGAATAACAGTATAGTGCTGGATCACAATATGCACTCTAAAATTTAAGTGTAGAGATTCAGGTTCTGGGTAAGATGAAGTAAACACACATCTACTTATCTCTTCCATTGAGCACAGTGATACAACCTGGACAAAAATGCTTGGATTATCTATTAGAGGGCTCTGAAAAACAAGTAGTAGCAGGAAAACTGGGGAAAGAACACCAGAACTTAAAATATCTCTGTAGTGGCAGGAAAGCTAGCACAGAGCAAGTTCGGGATGGTAGCAGCAGACGGGGATAAAGGAAGGAATCTTGAGGCCATCAGTGGCTTTTATGCTTTTTATTGTCAGAGGTGGCCAGGTACGTGGCAGGCATGGATACCTCCCAGCCCCTGGTGCATCTCACCCTGTCGGCTGCTTGCTACTGTTGCTGCTACTCTCGCTGCTTGTGTTGGTCAGTACTGTTGGTCCTGGCGTCCTCATGACACTGCCCATTTAGCCCGTGTCAAACTCAGGTGCGCCCACTTGTGAATGCCCAGCTAGGCATGTGCGCAGCACCGTGGTGTCCATCATTATATTAATGGCCTGAGGGAGGAAAAGCCTGAGACTTCTCAGATCCTACAATCTCCAAATGGGTAATAATGTTACCAGTTTTGTCCTACAAATATTCATTAAGTTAATGGATCCTGAAACCTGAAAGTGGGCACATGGAACAGAGCTGAGCTGCAGCCCATGAGGGATATTAAAGCTCTACTGTCTGAGACAGTGTGGAAATCCTCCTTTAACTCCTTACATTTTCTCATGCCCCAGTCCTCAAGCAATCCTGTGATGACAGCAACAGAGAAACAGGAACCAAAACTCTGAGGAGGGGGACTTTATTCTTTATCACTTAGTTGTGATTACAAGAGAAGAGTGCAACCATATTGCTTTTTTCTGACCTCTTGCTGCTTGGACTCTGCCCTCAAAGTATACAGAGGAGTGGACTAACTAAAGGGGAGCCCCAGGGAACTGGAAAGCAAGTGAAGAGAAGAACTTTGGAAAGTGACCCTTGAAGTTGTTTGTGAACTCCTTTAATCACCCCCTGAGCTACACATACACTGATAGGACCCTAATCAGCTCACCAAAAAAGCTAAAAACAAAGTTAACAATAGACATCTGCCCAGGTTTCAGCATGCCCATTAAGTGGGGCACATGTGGGACAGATTCAGATAGCACTGCAAAGACTTTGAAAACTGAACTAATGCTAGAACCAACAACAGAATGTGGATTGGGATTTGAAGTAAGTACCTCAGCAGATGAACTGCTTGCTAAAATCTAAGAAAATTTTTTCTTTAGGATTTAAACAAGACCCATGATATAAACAAGACTCATAACATCTAAAGTACCTAGGTTACAATCTGAAATTACTCAGCGTATGAAAAATCAGAACTTGTATGAGAATAGGAAACCAATAAATGACAATGCCAGGATGTCACAGATGTTGGAATTAACTCACAGAGACTTTAGAACAGCTATTACAAAAATGCTCCATTGTGCATCACAGGCACTGTTGAAACAAACAGGAGAGTAGAAATATCTGGCAAAGAAACAGAAGAACCAAGTGGAAATGTTAGAACTGAACAATACAACAAATAGAAGCACAAAGGAAACAGCATAGGAAATAGTCAGGGAGCTTTGAGATATATAAATAGAAATTATTAACTCATAACAACAGAGAGGGAAAAAAAAAAAAAAAAGGATAGTTGCCTTCTCCACACCCTCATCTCCATAATAGACTTTCAGGCCTGAGGGACAATACTTCCGAATCTAACATTTATGTCGCTCTAGTCCTAGAAGGAGAAAAAAAAGGGTACATGTTACAAAAATCTTTGCAGTAATGACTGAAACTTTGATAAAAATTAAAAAAACTACAGATTTAGTAATTTCAGCAGGCCCCAAATAGACTAATCCCAAATCAGTTCATGCCCTAAAATATTAAAAAACTTACTATTGAAAACTAAAGAAAGAAATTTTGAAAGTGCCCAGAGAAAAGTGATATATTATTTACGGAACAACAACTCACTTGCCTGCAGATTTTCTGTCAAAAACTACAGAACCCTGAGTGAAGTGGAACAACATGTTTAAAGGATTGAAAGAACTATTAACATGAATTCTGTATCTCCTAGAAATTCCATAAGAAAGGAAGGTTAAAGCTCCCTCCCTCCCTCTTACCTTTCCTCTTTCCTATCTTTCGTTTTTTGAACAAACACATGCTGCATTATTTTGCTTGGGAAAATAGTGCCTAGTTGTCCTGATACTTCACATTTATTTTGTGCTTGATTTGTCAAACACTTCCACTTACACTGTGTCATTTCTCAAGAAGCATTCTTTTTCAAACACTTAAAGAAAATAGCTGAAACTGTCTTTTTAGAAACATTTTGAATGCTAGCACAGCTAAAGACAGAATGATGAAACTTTGACCTACTGTTTCACACTATCAGAGAGAAAAGAGATGCAAGCAATTTAAGAGAAAGACAGATGAGGGCAACCTAGTTATCCTTTAGTGCAATCACTGAGTACTTTTTTATTCAGCTTATAGTATAATTTGGGTAAAGCTAGATTTATAAATTTAACCTATGACTTAGTGAGGGTACTTGTTTCTTCTCGAAATGACTTATTCACTCTTAGGGAGATTTTGATTCCTGAACAAGCTGTGAAGCCAATTCTGGGATCAAGTGTGGTGACAGGGAGATTTTTTAGAACGAGGACTATATGTGGTGTTGCTTTTTAAAATCTGGGAGAGTAATGCTGTCTTTATTATTCCTAAAGGAAATGAATAAGTGAAACATATGAAAGAGAAATTACACTATTGAGATGGTCTCTTTACTCTAGGGAATCTTCTTCACTTTTCTCTTCTTTGTAAGATGATTAATGGATTGATTTTATTTAAAGTGTGGGAAACAACTGAAACCATTAAATGTTTATATTTAAAGCAAATACGTTAATAGAGGTAGTGAAGCTTTCTGACAGCCACATGGTCTGCGCCAGCCCATAAATGCTCCTTCTGATTTTCCAACACAACTGCCAAGCACTGCCTCCACACATTCCTTTTGAAAGTTCTTTCCCATTCCAAATTCACTTGGTACTTTCATTATGGTCTTGTTAAAACTGCAGGATGTCCGAAGGGACTTGCAAGATAGATTTTCCCTTTATTGAGGAGGAGCAAAAGAGGAAGTATATAAAAGCTTTTCTATTTGTTACTCCTTCAGGGAGATATACTAAAGAAAAATAGTGACAATTCTATAGGAAGAATATCTTTTAATGACATTGTTTAATGGTAAGCATTTTGTGAAAATGTATACGTTTTCCTTTAACACCTAGTAAACATCCTGGATAGGACTATTGGGATAGATAATATTATTTTATTTACATGTGGAACAAATAAGTGAAAGTACCTACAAGATATATGTTGATTCTGGGCTTCATTTAAGTGCAGTCATGCACTTACAATATTGGTTCTCAGAATTAGTCAGCTTTATCTGATTTTCCCCCTCTCCCTACTCCCTTTGGACAGACTTATTTTGAGAATCTGTTAACTCCTTTCCTATATTTTCATTTATGGATACAAGACTCACTATGAGGATCTTATAATTCTTTTTCTGTGCTTCCATATGTAGTCACCTGTCTACTGTGGTAAGAATTTCTTATAAAATACACATCCAGTCACTAGCATGACCCATCATAATTGCATGATCCTTCACCTAAAGATCTTTCATTGAGAAGTTTGAAGACCAGTGAGAAAGGACCTTAGGGAGGGAATGGCAGGTTCTGAATGCTAGTATCCACAAGTAAACAGATGAAAAACTTGTAAATTATTTTTCTTTTTTAGATCTTGAATTTACCTGAATTGATTGATGACTCCAAGTATAAAAATAATCACCTTCGGGTACAGAATAGAGAAGGGCTTATTAAAATACTGTCTTCACGGTAAGTTTGAAACCTCTATTTGTATATTTAAGAATTGTCATTAGTATTTTTATCTGGTGTTTGTGGTATTCTTTCTGGCTTATATAGATCAGCTTATAATTCTCTCCCATTTAAAAAATGTGGGTATTGTAAAGATATTTCAAAGCTCTGTTTTTTCCTTTATTTGGAAGCACCTTTATGGTCTTTAAGTGCTGAGTAATACCAGTCATGTAAATATGAAACTAACAGTGACTTAAATTAAGTTCTTTATCTGTGGCATGTAAGCATTCAGTTTTAGTCTATTATAAATAGTACTACTAACAATAATAATGTATTTACCTTTACTAAAGTGGCTGCTCTACATATATGGTCTTACTTAATCTTTATAATCATCTTAAGAGGTAAAAGCTAGTACTCCCATTTTTAGATAAGAAAACTGAAATAAAGGATGGTTGAGCTTGTTGGCTTTTCTGAGAGCCTCCTGTGTGGTTTGTGGATGATGTTTTGAAAATTCTAGATTGAGTTATGGGCCATAAAGGACCAATGTGAATCAGTAAAGAGTATTTGACTCCCAAATTATTCCATTCATATCAAGTTACTCTTTTGTTAAAACATACCAATTTTTCAACTGTGTTCTGGAAAAAGAATTTACTCTTTCCTATCAGTTTTATTTTTGTTTTTGTCTATACTTACCAATCTAGGTAAATGGGCTTTGTGATTTTCTCAGATAAATGCCCATCTGAGCTGTTCTTCATTATAGAAAAATTGTTCTCATCACATCAATAAATGAAGTATTTTGTCAAATGCTATATCTTGTCTTTTCAAACGGCCTATTTTGCTAATATAATTTTTACTTCCGTTTTTAAATTTGGGGATTTATACATGAGTTTATATTCCTTACCTATTTGCTCTTTCCTGGATTTTAAGCACTTTTCTATATTGCCTGTATCTCTACCATCTGCCAAATGTTCTTCGGTCAATGGGAGCTCTGTGTGGGACTGATATTCAGAGAATAGGGAAATGTGAATTGGCCTTCCCTTTCCTGGTCATTAGTTAAATATAACCTTAATTCTACAGCAAAGTCCAAGAGCCCTCAATCATTAACCTTTCTCCACATGAGAATTGGCCATTTATTTCTGTTTTTTGCCTCTTTGCCTCTCAAGCAGTTTTTAATTCATTTCATTCATTGATAGGCTTTTTCCTTTCATACCATGGTTACCAAGTTTCAATAATAGGCACTTGTGAGAACCTTATCAAAAGCTCTTTGATAGTTCAAATAAATCATATCCATGCTGTGAGAAGAGTGGATTCCAAGAAAAGTATAAAATCTAGGAGGTTACAAATATCACCTTGTTATTTAATTGCCAGCATTTTTATAATCTCAGGAATCACAACATTAAATTATTGGTTTCTAATGTCCTAGCACTTTTATTCTTTTCTGAATTCTGTCAGATTTCTTCTTTGGAAACAAATTTAGTAATATCTGTTATATATTCACTTACTTTTTTTTCCATTGGAGTTAATTAAATAATATGTAACCTTTTCTTTCTACTTATATGACACAAAAGTGAGAATTTCAGCATTTTGAGAACTATAAGGTTCCTAGGTCTTTATTCACACTTAATAAGGAATATGGAATCAAAATACAAGTAAGACAGTAGATTAGGCCTAAGTGACCAAATTTTATAGGGGAGGTAACATCATCATAGCTCCTGCTGTTAAAAGACAACATAGAGAGCCCTTGATGGCTCAGAAGCCATGTTTCATGCTCTTTTGTGCTGGTGTGTTGACATGTTTTGGTGTTCTCTTGTGTTATGTGGTTCCTCAGTCTCTTTCTACTCAAGTTTTTATTCTCCGTGGTGGGTCAAACACTGATGACCAGGGAAGAACAAGGTATTATTTATTCCCATTTGTAACCTTCATTTGTTTTTCCGAACAAATGTCACTGGATTCATTCATTGTTTAATGACCTGTTTTTAAAAGTATCTGCAAGCATTTTAACATTTATTATTTTTGTTATGAATATGTTTTTCCAGTATTAAAACTTTTCATGAGTATTAATTATAGGATTAAATCTGATCTTTGGACACCATTGTCTTTCATAATCTGATGTGACTTTTCCTTTCCACCTTTTCTCAATATGAAGTCCCCATTCTAATCACATTCTCATTTGGTTTTTATTTGTTCCTTCTCTGGAATGTTTCCAGATATAACATTATTTTGAAATATAGTTGTACTTTAAAGTCAGTTCTACATCTTTATGAACTCATCCTTGAACATTCCTATTTTGGTCTCCAGGCAGAAGACAGAGGAAGGGAGGTGTCTTTTTTGTGCTTACTACCCAGCCTATTGGTTATCAAACAAACAGAATCAACATTAGTTGTTGCCTGGAACAATATTACTAGAGTCCTGTTCAACACATTCTTCCTTTCATTTCACAAGGATCTCAGAATTTGCGAATCACTTTCAGCTTGTTTCCTAACAACGTGGGCACAGTAGTTTCCAACCACAAAAAAGAGGCAGAGAGAAAGGAAGGAAAAACTCTGCATTTATTAAATGCCAAGTAGTTACCAGATAAGTATTATTATTATTCCTACTTTACAGATGACGATTCTGAAGTATAGTGAGGTTATTTTCAAGGTAAGATGTATAATGAATAGTTAGAAATGGGATTCAAATGGTTGTATCTTTATAATATACCATATTGCCTCCCAGAAATAGCACCTGTACTATTTCTCTGTCCTTGTCCAAGCAGATGGGTAGAGGAGTAGCCCTTGGTGCCTTTTTCAGGCTTCTGTTGCTTCATTATATCAGAGGCGACCAGGTACATGGCAGGTGGGAGGGGCTAGGGGGCTAGGAGGCTGGTAGGCTTCCTAGCCCCCTGCGCATCTTCACTCTCTGGGCTCTCTAGCCTCTCTTTTTTCTCTCTCCTCTTCTGCTGGTGTCCTAGTGACGCCACCCTTCTAGTCCCCGTGTCTTAACCCAGGTGTACTCACTTGCGCATGCCCATCTTATGCATGCCTGCAGGACCTCAGGTGTCCATCATCACACCAATGGCGGATGGGCAGAAAAGCCTGATAAATTTTCCATTTATCTTACACTTAGCAATTGTAAAATATACAATGCAGAATTGTTAATTAGTCATCATGCCACATGTTATATTGCCAGAACTTATTCATCTTTTAACTGGGAGTTTTCACTTTTGACTTTCTTCACTCATGTCCCCACCCTGAAGAGATGTCTTAAAGGACTACTCTGAGAGAGTTCCAACTTTTTTAGCAATGTTGAATCAGTAAAAATTTTTCCCTCTCCTGGAGAGATATTTGAGGGACTCAAGAGTTTCAATGGTATGTTCTTCTCATTTATTCAAACTTCATTCATTTATTTAACAAATATTTATTAAATATCTATGAGCCAGTGACTGTTTTGAAGGCTAGAAATACAGCATTAAAAAACAAAAAAAACAAACACTTATCTTCCTGGACTTTCTTTTTTTTTTTTGGTATTTTTTTATTAATATAAAATATTTTTAAAAAATTTACATATACTTGCCATCAATTGTAATCTCCATGTATTCCCCATCACCATCTCACAAGTACACCATCACCTCAGTCCCTCATGCTCCCATCTTTCCTCAACCCTCCCCCTCCCCTCCCCACCAAGTGTCCCCAGTTTGTCCTTGTCTTTTCATTTTTGGATTTTCTTTCTTGTTGTTGTTATTATTATTATTATTGTTCTTATTCCTTTC
>JAGFMF010011718.1:3141126-3155777 GCA_019455555.1 Galemys pyrenaicus | reverse complement strand
GAAGAGGGGAAGGGTGGAGGGCAGATGGGAGCATGGGGGACTGAGGTGATGGTGCACTGGTGAGATGGTGATGGGGAATACATGGGGATTACAATTGATTTGCAAGTATATGTAAATTTTTAAAAAATATTTTTTATTAATAAAAAATATAGACAATAGAAAAATGTACTTAACCAAAAAAAAAAAATTCGTGTCTTAACTTACTCTTCTATTATTTTGCCACTTTCTTTTCTCTTTCTTTCTTAGGTATTATTGACATGGCCAATGGTTTGGAGAAAAATCATGCCAGTCTCTTTTATTTCCCCCTGTTAGTTTAGTTCATAGAATAAAATAATCAAAACCTGTCTGTGATATACTTAGACATAACATAGTTATGCTTAGAAAGATAGTATTTTTTAAATTCTTAAACTAAATTGAGAAATTATGTAATTGTTTAAAGTCTTAATAATAATGATTCAGAATCAACACAAGGTAGTATCTTAACATGCTTAAAAAGAAAAACAAAACAAAACAAAACCTTGACTGTTACCTAGCCTTATTTCTCTTTATATATTTGTTATTTTTTATCTTAAATACATTTAAAAAATTAATTGGCTCTATCTAAACCAACTTTTTTTCTGTCTCTACCAGCTATATATCATTTAAAATTCTAACCAGCATGACACTATCTAAGTGCTAAGTTTAAATCCAACAACAGAAACTATTCTCACTACAGCAAACAAACTGAAGAATCTGGGTATCTTTGGCTTCAAATTCATGTAATAATATCATTATGCAAACTACATTTCCCTATCTTATCCATGAAGATATTTTGAAGTTACTTTGTTAGTAACTGGTAAAATCCATTAACACTTTACCCATAGTATTTCCCATATGTATCTTTTAGATCAAAAAATGTATTAATTAAAAAATAAAAAGACATTGGTATGGTATTATTTGCCTCTAAGAAAACCATATTGGCTACTGCTTTTTACTATTTTCTCTTCAATATATTAAAAATTTATTCCACAAATTTATATCGAGCTTCCACTTTACCAGTCATCATTTTGTGTTCCATAGTTACTTTTCCAAGGTTCAACATCAAATGAAAAAAATCCAGTATATAGAACTGAAGCATCTAGTAGAGATGGGAGTAGGGAAGGGGTAAGAACAAAGCAGGAAGGAAGCATGATGGACTATAGAGGTGGACTATGGGTAATTTGGTGAATTACTAAAGATCAGTTTCCTTATTTTAAAAAAATGGACAATAGTAATACATGATTGCCAAGTTGTTACTAGATTTAGTGAGAGAAAATATGAAAAAACACCTAGCACAGGGCCAAAGAGAAGGCACTTGGTGTATTAGTTTACTTTTCCATGTTCGGGAGAAAGTAAACTCAAATACTTCATCGATTGATTGTATCTATCCAACCATCCACTCACTCACTCATCCAAATACTCACACATTCAACCACCATTTATTGCTCACCTTTTCTTTTGTTGAGGTTGTATAGCAGGAGCATGGGAAGAGGAAGGGAAGAGTACAGATTCTGCAGTTCATACTATCAGGGTTCTAATCTTGACTCTATCTCTTAGTAACTGTGACCTTGGCAAGTCACTTAAACCCTACTGTGCTTCAGGCTCCTCATCTATCAAATGGGCATGATAATAGTATTTATGGTATAAGACTGTGGGAATTAAATGTGTACAATCAATGTAACATGCTTAAGACAGTGTCTGACCCAGAATACATGCCATGTAAAAGTCAACTATCAAAAGGGAACACAAGTATAAGTCTAAAAAAGGGAACAAGTCAGACTCACTTTTTTCCCTAGAGTGTTAGTGGGGATCAACATCTTGTCTATGAACCATAGGGCTGCTTTGATTATATGCTCATTTTTTAAAGGATTTGAAAATATTTGAAGAATAGAATGTGATGAGCAGTTGGCTCTATTTATATCTTGCCAAATTGTTTTGGAATTTTATTAATGCATATGAATAATTAGATATAATTATATGTACATACAATCTTGAGTTCTGTTTTGCATTTGCTGACATATTCTTGTGTATGTTGTATAATATATAACTATATTTACTTTAAGTTGCTCATATATTAATCTATTTTATAAATGCTTTGTGGAGATTAGTGTGGGTGGGCAAGGGATTTTGGAGAAAACAGAAAAAGGGGAGAAGCTGACTTTATTTTGTGTGGGGAAAGCTGAGATTATTGTGTATGTAATGAAGGATAAGACTATTGAGTCATTTTGAAGTTTCATAATTTTATCACTACACTGATAATAAAAGATTTTGGATAATAAGAATTATTCTAAAAGTTATGTGCCTTAAAACCCACCATAAATAAAAGATTAAGATAAATGCAAAAGTAGTCTATTATTGCTATATTAATTAGATAGAGGGACATCTAAAGAATTGTTTTGAAAGAATATAATCAGGTTAGGCCTCCCTGGTGGTACAAGGGGCTAAGCACCACACCATGAAGCATCTACAACCACTGCAGCACGAGTGCTATCCTTGGCCAGGGAGGTGACCTACATGGTGCAATAGACCTCTCCTGCCTCACCTGCTGCTCCCCTCCGTAATCTACTTCAGTCAGTCTGCCTGTTCTATTCCCCACTCTGTCTCTGGTGAATCCTCACACCTCTGGCCTGTACCCCAGTTCTTATATGCATAAATAAATAATTCTTTTAAAAATGAAAGATTATAATCAGGCATGTTTGTACAAATAACTTAAAAATTAGCAATTAGTGAGATACCTTTTTTGATTACCAAATTGGGCAAAGTAAAATCAAATGATAAAAATAATAATCAGTTTTTATGAGATACTACTTATACAACACATCTATTTATTTATTTTTTATCTATTTTTCTCACTGAGATCTTCTTAAGTCACCCTATTAAAAGGAAAATAGTAACCCCCTCTCCTTATGTTATTAAGCAAAATCCCTTATAGTTGGGGTTTATTTTTCCACTTAATTTTTCCTTCCACAGTATTTCCACAAGCAATATAAAATTTACTCATTTCTCTTCTAACTCTGTCCTACACAAGTTCCATGAAGATCAGAACTTATGTCTGTTTTATCCACTGCTATAAATCCTAGATGGTGCCTATCTAGCACTTAATGGGAGCTCAGTAAATTATGTAAAATTATGTATAAATGAGAACTCAATGACTCAACATAAAATATTTAAAAATGATGCATATTTAAAGGATTTCCATTTCTAGGAATGAACCCTAGGGAATAAGTTCACGTGTAGAGATTTAGCAGCATGTTTATTAAAAGATGTTTATTAAAGCAATATTCATATACCTTAGGAAAATATACATATCTAAATGCCATAACAGAAAATTATTTCTTCCCAGGGATATTTGGTTGTCAAATTCAAAATGGTCACATAACATTGTTGTTCAACTAGGTTGCTTTGATATTTTAGGCTATTGTGAATAACGCTGCTATGAACACGGATGTACAAATATGTCTTCAGGACTCTTATTTAAAATATTTGGGGCATATACCCAGAAATAGAATTACTGGGTCCACATTATGGTATGGTAATTACAACTTTAGTGTTTTGAGGAAACCCCACACTGTTTCTTACTGTGAATGTACCATTTTCAATTCCCACCAATAGTGCACATCCTTGCCAGCACCCATTTTCTCTTTCTTTTTTTAATAGTAGCTATCCTAACTAGTGCAAGGTGGTATCACTTTATAATTTTAAATTGCATTTCCCTACAGATTTACTAATCCTTACTAAAATTTGAGCATCTTTTCATGTCTTTGTTGGTCATTTTATACCATCTTTGTAGAAATGTCTAATCAAATCCTTTGTCCATTTTAAACTTGATTGATTTAAATTGATTTTATACTTTGTGGCTGTTGATATTTAAATATTTTTGTACAATAAATGTGTATTGTAGTTCTTCAAAAAGTGTCTGCCGGCAATATTATATAATTTTTATTCAGCTTTAAAAAGGAAATAAATTCTGCAGTATGCTACAACATAGGTGGAACTTGAAGACATTATGTTGAGATAAGGCATTTACAAAGAGATAAGTACTGTATGAGAGTCCACTTATATGAGGCACTTTGAGTAGTCTAAATCCTAGAGATGAAAAGTATAATGGCTGCCAGGGGTTAGAGGGAAGTGGAGAATAGGGAGTTATTGTTTAGTACGTACAGAGTTTGTTTTTTGAAAAGATTCATTTATTTATGCATATGAGAACTGGGGTACAGGCTGGAGGTGGGGACTGAGAGGAGTCACCAGAGACAGAACAGGTGGATCTGTTGATGAGGGTAGCAGTGGGTGAGATAGGAGAGGTCTGCTTCGTTGTATGGGTATGGGTTACTTCCCTGCCTGGCGATTGAACTCATGCTGCACTGGTTGTGGACAGCTTCATAGTGCTGCATCTTAACCCTTTGCACCACCAGGGAGGCCTGGTATAGAGTTTTAGTTTTACAAGGTAAGTAGAACTATAGGGATGTAATATGGTGATGGCTGCAAAACAATGTGAAGTGAATGTGAAGGGTGCTTTTTAAACTGTACCCTTAAAAATGACTAAGATAGTAAATTTTATGTTATGTGTAATTTAACACAGAAGAAAAGGAATGAAAACTATTTTTGCCCCTTGTAAATTTTTTTTAAAAGATTTATTTATTTATGCATACAAGCACTGGGGTACAGGCCAGAGGTGTGGGGAGTGAGAGGATCCACCAGAGATAGAGTGGGGAACAAAACAGGCAGATCTACTGAAATACACTGCTGAGGTGAGGAGCAGGCAAAGCAGGAGAGGTCTACCACGCCATGTGAGTCAGCTCCCTGGCCAGCAACAGGGGTCGAACTCATGCTGCAGTGACTGTGGTTTGCTTCATAGTGTGTTGCCCAACCCACTGTGCCACCATGGAGGCCCCTCTTTTAAAATTTGAAATGTATGTGCTCACATTTTTGAACATGAAGTGTCAAAGGATATGCATAAATAAAAATTAATTCTGAGTGGTAAGTTGATTTTATTCTTTGTGCCTGTTGATATTTAAATATTTTTTGTACAATAAATGTATATTATAGTTCTTCAAAAAGTGTGATCTCAATTTAAGAGGTTGATTTTGTATTATGAGTAGTCCTAGTGTAAGGTCTTACTGAACCTTGGCAATGTGTACAGCTTACTCATAATGTATTTGCAGTGAGGTTACTTAGGCTGTATGGACAATTACAGAAATGCTAATCAAATCAAACCATTATAATGTATGACCCACATTTCATTTAAAATGTGATTAAAACAAAATACTTTTGAACTGTGGATGATCATTAGTACACACAGAGTTATTAATGTGGTAATAGTTAATTAATTAATGTGGTAATAGTTAGAATCTTAGACATAGTGGTTACTCAGCCTAGTAAATGCCTGATGTTTTTATGAGCAAGTTATCTGAAAAGTCCTGAGTGACTCTGTAGAAGGTAGCAACTGGATTCCCTAGATGGACTCTTATTCTTTTGTGTGGCCTGTAAACTGACATGCAGACAAACGAGCAAGCTAGTGAATGCTAGGGGGAAAGAAGGATAATTTTAACCATAAATTATCAGTAATATGTAGAGATAAATTCCTAAGAGGAAATAAGGTCTGAGGAAATTACAGGAAATATTAAATTTGTGATTCGGTTTACGGTAGAAGCACCAACCAACAAATTCCAGCTGTTTCTCTGTGGGTTATAGAAGTGTCACAGGCCTGTTTATAGTTACTACATTGTAGACTCCAGTCTAGATCTTATTTCCAAGATTAGTCCATAGAGACATCTCCTATGGACAGTACATTTATGGAATGCTGCCCTACTAAGGTTTTCTTTCCAAACTTTCTTTCTGTTCTACCTTCTGCCAACAGTTTGGCTTCCCCAAAATGTTAGTGTAGTTTTATTTATTTGACACATATGCAACATTTACTTGTAACAGACACTGTTCTAAACATCTTCAAATTACTAGTTCCTGTGACCAGCTTATGAACTAAATTCTGTTTCTTAAATGAAAATGAAAAGCAGAAATCTTAAAGAATAATTATTTGTCTCTATGTTTAACAATATTGGTTTATGAAAAAGTAAAAGCTAAAAGACAAGTCATAATCTAGAAGAAATTTGAAATGTGTGTAACTGATGAAGGATTTGTATCTGGACTATACAAATATTTCTATAAGCCAACAAGTAAAGTAAACTGTACTGGAAAATGGCCAAATATTCAGAAAGAAAAGATATAACAGAAAAAAACTTAATTGCCTTCAAATTTATTCGAAGACTATTAGTTTCTCCTGTTGTGAGAAATGCACAAAAGTAATTCTGATTACTTTTGATCTGATTACTTTTCTGATCTCTTAACACACAACCTTTTTGGTAGAAAAAAGACTAGGTGCAGAAAGCTATGCCTTTAAACTCCAAATAATTTTTTGGAAAACTGAGAAAGCTAAATAAATATCTTGCATAAATTTAGCAGAAATAATGGGGAATTACAAAATACATTATTCTATAAATAATTAGAACTGAATATAAATATCGATTAGACATATTGTACTTAAAAGTTTTTGGGAGAGTTTTTCACAGTATTACAGAAATGTTTCCCTTATACTTTTAGAATTCTAGAATATTACTGCATAGATTTATTCTTTAAATGATTAAACTTATTTTAAATTTTACTGTTGTGAAATATTTCAAAAATGCCAAAAGGTATAGGAATAGAAAAGCATAGAAAAGGAAATTATACAAATACCTATGCCCCTCATAGATTTACATTGTTAGCATATCTCTGAGTAACAAAATGCTACACAGAAAAAGTCCCTTTAGTACCTCTCAAGATTATTCCCCTTTCTCATTGCCTCAGAAGTAAGTTCACAAATATATTTTTATGTTATTGTATTTTTATTCCATAGAGGTGTATGTTTGAATGAATGCATAAGCATTCTAAATGTAATGTTGTGTTTTAAATGTAACATTATAACTTGCTGTTCTTACATTCTATAAGAATAATTTAAGTTCAAGATCTACCCCTATTCATACATGTACATAAGGAGCATTGAGTTTATCCATTTGACACATTCCTGTGTGGATATTTTACAATTTCTCTTTTCTTCTACTAATGATCCCTTGTTTCCAATTTCTTCACACCCAATACTTCAGTGGAACCTTATAAATTCTCTGTTCAAATAGAATTTATTCCCTAGGATATATTAAGAGAAGTAGAATTACTGAGTGAAAAACTAGACACATCATTAGCTTTATGTATTAGATTAGACAAGTTGTACAGTGATTCTTTTTAAAGGAGACTGTGCTGAACTGATTGTTTCACTTAGTTTTTTTTTCAGTTATTTAAATGCTTATAATGTATGTTTCACTTATTTTTTTAATGGAGTCTTTGGAGTTTTCTAGATATATGTGTTCATGTTGTATGCAAATAATGATAGCTTTACCAGTTTTTTGTGTATTTTATCATAAATTAATGTTGAATATTCTCAAATACTTTCTCTGCATCTATTGATATAATCATACAATTTAAAATTTTCTTTTTGTTGAAGTAGTGGTTGATTTTCAAATATTGAATCATTTCTTGTTTCATTGGCATAAATCCCACTTGATCATTGTGTATGATCATTTCAATGTATCACTGAATTCAGTTTGCTTAGATTATGTTGAGAATTTTTGCATCTTTGTTACTGGGGCATTTGGGCTCTTCTTTTTTCTCTGTTTTGGTATCAGGGTGCTCTTGGTCTCATAAAATGTGGTTGGAAATATTCCCTTCCTTCTAAATTTTTTGGAAGACAAAATATTTTTTTAAAGATTTATTTGTACACACAAGAGCTGGGGTGCAGGCCAGAGGTGCGGGGGGTTGAAAGGATTAGAAATAGAGTAGCAAGCAGGATAGGCAAGTCCACTGAGGAGAGCAGAGGGCAAGACAGGAGACATGCTGCACCATGTGGGTCATTCCCTGGCCAGGAATTGAACTCCTGCTGTAGTTGTGGCAATAGCTTCATAGTGCTGTGATATAACACTTTGTACCACCAGGGAGATCACAGAAGACATATTATTAACCCGTCTTTGAAGGTTGGTAGCACTCATCATCTGGCCCTAGACTTTTGTTTGTTAGAAGATTTTTGATTACTGTTTAAATTTACTGCCTTGTGATTGATCTGTTCAGGTTACCTATTTCTTTTTTTTCCCCCATTTTTAAAAATTAAATTAATTAATTATATTAGATGTCGTTTGTATTCCCCAGGGAGTACCACCACCATTCCACCTGTGCACCATTGCCTCAGTCCCTTGTTTTCTTTCTGCCCTCATTCCTGTCTTTGCCCTCCCCCCTTCACCTCCCCCCCATGGTCCCTTTGGTTTATCTTGGCTTTTTAGTCTTGTTGAGTTTTTTGTTTGCTCTTGGTTATAATTGCCCAATTCCTTGAGCTTATTCTTCTTTGTTGTTGTTGTTGCTCTTTCATATTCCTCCTAATAGTGAAGCCATCCGGTATTTTTCTCTTGCCATCAGGTTACCTATTTCTTACTGATTCAGTCTCAGATAGTTTCATTTTTCTAAGAATATATCATTTCTCTTAAGTTATTCAGTTTATTAGTGTACAAAATGCATGGTAATATCTTATGATCCTCTAAATTTCTGAGATGTCTGTTATAACTTCTCTTTTGTTTTTGATTGTATTTGAATATTGGCATATTTTTGCTTTGTGAGCCTAGGTATAGGTTTGTTTTTTTTTAAAATAACTTTTAGTTTCATTAATCATTTTGGTCTTTTTATTTCTATTTCATTTATTTCTTCTGTAATTCTAATTGCTTCCTTTCTCCTACTGGTTTTTGACTTTGTTTATCTTTTTTTCTAGTTCTTTAACACGAGATTGGATTATATATTTGAGCTCTTTTTTGTTTCTTGCTATGCACCTGTATATACTTTTTTCTTACCACTGCTTTTGTAATGTCCCATAATTTCTGATATTGTGTCCTTGTTTTCACTTGTTTTGAGGTGTTTTTTAATTTCTTTGTTTTCCTCCTTAACTCAACAAGCATTCATTAGTGTGTTGTTTAGTCTCTACTTTCTACTTAGTAGAGATTTTCCTGTTACATTTTTGAGGTTTATTCACCATTATGATCCAAGGTGCTTGGTATGATTTCAATCTTCATGAATTTATTGGTATTTGTTTTGTGACTCAGTATGTGGCAATATGGAGAATGTCCCATGTCACTTGAGAAGAATGTGCATTAACTTTTGGAGGGTGTAGTACTATGATGTCTATTAAGATTTTATGGGTAATTATTTTTTTAAGACTAATGTGTCCTGTCCTTTATTTTCTGCTTGGTTCATCTGTTCATATGTGAACATGACATGTTGAAATTCCCAGTGACTAATGTAATATTCCCAATGTCTGTTTTCATATTTGGTGATAAATTTCCATATATGTATGTTGGTGTTTTGTCATTTGGTTTGTATATATTGATGAGTATTACATATTCCTGATACATCATTCCCTTAATCATTAATATTACCATCCATGTCTCGTGTGTCCTTTTTTACTGGAAATCAAGCATGGCTCTCCTTAACCTTCTTTTGGGTCTCATTTATTTTTTGGATTATTTTCCAATTTTTTACTCTGATCCTATATTTATGTTTGGAGCTCGATGCATTTCCTGGGGAAAGCAGAAAGATTCTGTTTTCTGATCCAGCCAGCTACTCTGTACATTTTGATTTGTGAATTTGTTTCCATTTTACATGTAGTATGAATATATATATATATATATTCTGCAATTTTGTCATTAATTTTCTATCTAGTTTCATATATTTGCTTGTTCACGTTCTTTGTGGATATTCTTCCTTTTGATTTAGATATGAGATCTTTCAGCATTTTATGGAGGAGGATTTGTGTTTGAAAATGCCTGCAGCTTCTATTTATCTAAGAAGGCCTTTATTTCTCCTTCATATCTGAGGTAGAGCCTTAAAGGAAAGAGTATTTTAATCTGAAACCTTTTATCTTTAAGTATTTTGTCCACTTCATTCTATTATCTCCTTGCCTGTATTGTTTCCTTAGAGAAGTCACATGTAAGACTGATAGGGGTAGCTTTATAGATTAGCTCCTTCTTCCCCCTAACCAGCAACAAGATTGTCTTATTATCTTGAACTCAGAATTTTCAGTGACTGTGTCTCCTGTAGGTCTTATTATCTTTAGTTAACTAGGTGTTCTTTGAGCCTCATGAACTTTTATATTAAATTATTTCTCCAGGTTTGGGAAGTTTTCCTCTATTATTTCTTTTTTCCCTTTATTTATATGTATTTGACATCAATTGTCAACTATACTACCATTTCATCAGTGCACCATCACCTTAGTACCTTGTGCTCTTTCTGCCTTCATCCTAGTCCCTCTCTCCCGTCATCCACAAAGTGCTTCTGATTTGTCTTTGTCTTTTTGTTTTTATTGTGTTGTGATTTTTTTATTGTTATTATTATTTTCCTTGGTCCCTTATTTGGTTCCCTTATATTCTTCCTAGAAGTGAAACCATCTGATATATTTATGCGTAGAAGAGCTGGGATATAGGCCAGAGGCATGGGGGATGAGAGGTTTCACTAGAGACAGAGTGAGGAGCAGAACAGGCAGATAGGCTGAAATACACTGCTGAGGGGAGCAGTGGGCGAGGCAGGAGAAGTCTGCTTTGTCATGTGGGTCCCCTCCCTGGCTGGGGATCAAACTCCCACTGCAATGGCTGAGGAAGCCCCAAGTGTGACACTAAACCCCTGGTGCCACCAGGGAGGTCCTAATTTCAGATCTTATGTCTAAGTCTTTGATACATTTTGAGTTGGTTTTTGTGCATGGTGAGAGGTAGTAGTCTACCTTCATTCTTTTGCATGTAACAGTTCAGTTTACCCAGCACCATTTATTGAGCAAGCTGTCTTTGTTCCATTGCATATTTTTTTGCACTTTGTCAAATATTAGCTATCCATAGATTAGTGGGTTTGTTTCTGGGTTTTCTATTCAATTCCATTGGTCTATATGGCTATATTTGTTCCTGTACCATGCATTTTTAATGATTATGGCTTTGTAGTATAATTTAAAGTCTGGACTTGTGATGCCTCCATTCCTCTTCTTTTTAGTCAGGAGAGTTTTGGCTATTCAAGATTTTTTGTGTCTCCATATGCATTTTATCAATATTTGTTCTATTTCTTTGAAGAATGTCATGGAAACTTTCATTGGAATAGCATTGAATGTGTAAATTGCTTTTGGTAGAATGGACATTTTGATAATGCTAATTCTTCCATTCCACGTGCAGGGGATGTCTTTCCATTTCTTTGTATCTTCTGTTTCTTTTAACAGTTTTTTTTTAGAGATTTATTTATTTATGCATACAAGAACTGGGGTACAGGCCAAGGTTGCAGGAGGTGAGAGGATTCACCAGACAGAGCAGGGAGCATAACAGGCAGACCAACTGAAACACTGCTGAGGGGAGCAGCGGGCGAGGCAGGAGATGTCTGCTGCGCCATGTGGGTCCCTACCCTGGCCGACAGCAGGGATCGAACTCGTGCTGCAGTGGCTGTGGTTTACTTCATAGTGCGTTGCTTAACCTGCTGTGCCACCAGGGAAGTCCTCTTTTAACAGTGCTTTAAGTTTTCTTTGTATAGATCATTCACCTCTTTTGTTAGGTTTATTAACAGGTATTTGATTTTTTTTTTGTTTCAATGGTAAAAGGGATGTTTTTTTTAATTTCTTCATCTTCATGTTGATTGCACAGAAGGCTACTGGTTTTTTTGTGTTAATTTTGTATCCTTCTACTTTACTAAAGTGCTTGATTATTTTGATTAGTTTTTCTGTGAAGTTTTTTGGATTCTCTATGTTTATTATCAGATTGTCTGCAAATAATGATAGTTTTGCTTCTTTTTTCCATATTTGGATTCCGTGTATGTCTTTTTCTTGTCTTATTGCTCTGGCCAGTGATGAAAGAGGGCATCCTTGTCTTGTTCCAGATCTTAATGGAAAGGATTTTAGCTTTTCACCATTGAGAATGATATTGGCTATGGGCTTGTCATATATGGACTTTATTATGTTAAGATATGGTCCTTCTATCCCGAGATTTTCGAGGGCCTTTATTATAAATGGATGTTGAACTTTGTTAAATGCTTTCTCAGCATCTATTTATATGATCATATAGTTTTTATTCTTCTTCTTGTTGATGTGATGGATTACATTTATTGATTTTCAATATTGAACCATCCTTGTGTTCCTGGGATAAATCCTACTTGGTCATGGTGGTCATTTTGTTGGCTGAGATTTTATTGAGGATTTTTGCATTGGTGATTTTCTTTGTGGAGTGTTCTTCCTCTGACAGTGTGTTTGGTTATTTGTATTTTTCCTGTTGTTTGTTTTCTAATTTGTTGTATGGGTTGCGACACTGTGCTGCTGGTACTGGCAGACATCTCTTTGGGGTTTTCCTTCTGGAATGATGGTAACTGGTGGCCAGATTGAGACTGGTACTATTACACCAAAATTCCACTGGGACAGTGGTACAGTGGATATGTTTATGAGCACTGATCCTGAAGATCACCTCCCTCTGTCTTTACTTAGTTTCAGAGGAGAGTCTTGAGGTCTCTACCTGCAGATTCCTATTTTGCAACTATGGTTTCACGGTTGCATTTTGACAGTGTCTTCAGTCCACGTTGGTGGAGGAACCTCCTCTCATCTCCAAATCATGGGCAGATCCAGGTCTAGTATGTGTGCGCTTCTCAGCTCACTGCTGTCTTTGTAACTTCTTAAAGTCACACAGAGGTTTTATGGAGTCCCTGTTCCATACTCCTTGTCTTCCAACTATGGCTCCTATGTGAGCTTTCTCTGTGCACCCACAGCCCATCTTGACTGGAAACCTACTCTCAGTTCAAACTGCAGGCCATGGCACCAGGCCAATTTCTCCTGCACTTCCCAGTTCACCTCCATTTGCATCACACAGAGGTTTGTGGAATCCCTGTTCCAGCACTCCCTGCCTTCCAACTATGGCACCCATGTGCTCGCCTTCTCCCATTTTTACATTGCCTCACCCTGTGAACTTGACTACTTCTTGAATTTTTTTTTTTTGTATTTCTCTTCCATCTGTATTCTTTGTACATCACCATCTTCAGGATCACAGATTGGTCTTCCATTTAGTCTATTCTACTTCATAGCTTTCTTTAGATTTTTATCTTCTTTATTGACCCTTTTACAGCCTACATCTCTGTTATCTTATTTAAAACTCGAACTTACATCTTCTCTTTATAAATTTTATTTCTGAGGATATTCATTTGTTTTTCTCAGGTTTCATGTATGTATTTGATCAGCTTCTCTGTATTTTCTTTCATTCATTTGAATTTCTTTATCATAACAATTTTGAACTTGGTTTCTGATAGGAAGAAAATATCTTCCAGGACTTTGCGATTCGTTTTTGGAGATTTGTTCTCTATAGTGAAATATTTCCTGAAGGAGTCAATATGCCTTGTGTTATATTTTTTCATATTCCATTATTACATTTCTATTTTGTTGTGTATTCAAGTGTCTTAGGGTGCATTCCATTTTTGCAGTAGATCATGTTGCATGGTCAGGGAGTGCTAATCTATCAGGGAGTACCTGTTCTGAGGCTTAGAGAGGGTTCTGGGTGGTTCACAATATCTAGTGAAATTGGTGTGCATGGGTGTCTTATGCATTTGGTACCACTAATAGCCTTCCTCTATGAGTTTCCAGACAGACCTGTGTCCCTGAAGCCTGTGTGACAAGCTCTTAGTACTGCTTCCCTGAGAATCCTGAAGGAGGCTGGGGAAAGGGCAACACACTTCTGCTGTTCTCCTCTAACTGGGATCCCTTCCCAGTTGGCACACTCTAGGAATTTTTTATGTTTCTATTGTAATTAGGTTCACAACAAGCATCTCCCTCCTTCCTGACACTGTCCTAACCTTGAGTAGTTTTGTCTCAAGTCATGAAATCCTTTTAGTCCAGTTTCTTGTTGGATCACTTCAGATTATCCTTCTTGGAGCCAATTAGGGAGTCTCCTTTGAAGATACACTACTTTCTTATATAATCTAAAACCCTGCATTTTTATGTGGGAAAGTACAGAGGATTCAAAAGTTTAGAGTCTTGTTACAGAATCTCTATATACAGTTTATTCTTGAAATAGTTTCTTTTTTTTTTTATACCCCATGCACCTTTATTTATAATAGTAAGGGACAGGCATGCATAAAGATTTAAATTGCTCTATTTCACAATAGTATCATTCCTTAAGGTGTTGGAAACACAGAAAAGAATAAGACAAAAATCACAGGGTCATCTATGGGTACTACTTTATTAGAAAAGAAATTAATTTTTCACACTAGAGACTGCAGAAGGAAATTAATCTTGCAATTCTAGAACAAACTTCACAATAAGGAATAAGTTCTCAAATGGGGGAAAGAAAAAAATTGAGGACAGTCTCAAATTTGGCTCCTTTCACAGATATTCTTGGAGGTTACATATTCTAAGTGAGAATGTTTAAATTTTATGTTTTACTTTTGTGACTTATTAAATCACACCCAGAATAACTGGACCATGACCTCACATAACAGAGTCGTGCATGATCGCAACAACTGCACTTGAACCTGATCCTGAGGCTCTGAATGAAAACAACTATTACTTCTCA
>JAGFMF010011718.1:3119199-3140827 GCA_019455555.1 Galemys pyrenaicus | reverse complement strand
GCATGTAGAAAACAGAAATGAATGCCAACCAGAAAGACCCTCTTTTGGGTCATTGGGTAAATCCTAAGCCATGGAACCCAAAGGGCCAATCTAGAAGAAATCCAAGCTGTCCATCAACCTTCTCTGACATGTGATTTGAGGCAAGTTGGTCCACTTTTAATACTGAGTCAAAAGAAGGAAAGATTGATTTTGCCCAACCCCTCCCTTTTTATGGTTAATATTTCAGAATTGGCAGTAAACAGTTGCTGTAGCTGGGTAAACAGAGACCCAGATCCATCCACCCAAGTGCTGTCATCATTTGCAATTCATCCAACTCTTGAAGGGACATCAGCTTGGGGGCTGCTTTGCCAGGAAACTGTAATTATTGTAGCGCTCCGATTTCTTTTAGCCGCTTCAAGAGTTCCCCGTTCTGTTGCATGTTTACTAGATCAGAGCATCCACCTATACAATCTTTGCCAAGAAACACCCGTACCGTTCTGGCTCCAGTGAGCTGTAGCAAATAATCTTGAATCTCATTTGTGTCACTGGTAGCTGTGATATCAACAAATTCCAAAACCCCTTGTTTGAAGGGCAGCTGGCCCAGGAGCTCTTGTGTCTTCTTGCAGTAAGGGCAGGTGGGTTTGATGAACACCACCACCTTCCCGGGTTGGATTTTGCTGTTCACAAACTCTTGAGCCATGTCGACAGACTGCCGCAGCTTCCCCCTGAGGATGGCTTAACTGCAGGTATTGGTCTGGGTGAAAAGCTGCTCTGAAATAGTTTCTTTTCTGACCTCAAAGTGAAATACATTTCTCAAATAAAATGGAATATAATTCATTCTTGCCAGAAGCTTTGCCCTATTCTCTGCTCAAGGGAACACTGGAAATAATGGAAGGAAGATCTTAGAGTATCTCACATAGTCTAGCAGGAGATAGGTAAAGAAAACCTTTCATTTTCTCCCCTCCCAGTTTCTGTCATTGACTTTTAAGTTCCTGGATTTTGTCCAGGGGCATCCCAAACTCTTAGAAAATGAAGGTTAGTCCACATGTAGACATTACATATCCCCAGTAGGCATTGTCTTTCATCACTGACAGGAACTGAGACTTGACCTTTCTCTTAACAAGTAGGATAAAACAAAAGACAAAATCATTAACCACTATTACCTCTCCACAAGCTATATTGATGGTGGTGCCTCTTTAAATTGTTTCTACTATGCTGGTTGTCAGCATGGTAAATTGTGTCCTTTTTATTACTCCCTGCCTAGATTAAATCTCTGCATTGCCCCTCCAAGTGTAATGAAGACCAACTGTGATTCCTTACATTGGTGTCCCTATCTTCCAAGTCTGGAGATTAGCCAGTAGCTTAATTGTCAGTGGTCTAAGGGTGCTAGATTTGTGCTAGATTTGAGTGGCTTCATGCTGACTAAGCAGTCTATACTACTGAATGAGCATGGAGAAAGACCAGTTCAAGATTTCACAAACTGATTGACTTGAGCCTTTTGAGACTTCCCCACTTGACTTCTGCAGGCCTTAGTTTCCTCAATCATGGGAATTTAAAAACTCACCTAAGAGGCTTATCAGGACTAAAAATATTATGCAAAGCATTTCTTGTAGCACCTGGTATATAAAAGGATCTCAGTGAACATATAACAAGACACTAGTCTTGAAGACTCCTTTTGCTGTCTTCTGTGTGGCTTGTCTCAGCAGCACATCACTTAAGAGTTTTGTCTGGTTCATTCTCCCAGATTTCACTGATGAGAGTCATGCAGTAAAAAGTGGTGGCTAACACAGGGGCTTTGAACCCCAAATATGCTTACAGCTTGGCTACTTAATGTTGATAACACATTTATTTTTTTTAAAGATTTATTTATTTATGCATACAAGATCTGGGGTACAGGCCAGAGTCATGGAAGGTTAGAGGATTCACCAGAGACAGAGCGGGGAGCAGAACAGGCAGATCAAATGAAATACACTGCTCAGGGGAGCAGTGGGCAAGGCAGGAGAAGTCTGTGTGCCATGTGGGTCCTCTCCCTGGCTGGGGAATAAACTTGCACTGCAGTGGCTGCAGAAGCTCTACAATGAGGTGTTCAACCCCTTGCATCACCAGGGAGGCACTGATAATGAATTTAAAGTTTATTTATGTTTGCAAAATTTTGGTTTGCTCATCTTTAAAATGAACATAATGATGATACATACTTCAAGATATTTTAGAGAGAATAAAATGAAATAATGTATGTAAATTGCTTAGCACAGAACTTTGTACCATGTTTAAAAAATGGTTGTTCTCACTGGAAAAATTGTTATTCATCGACATTTTTATTAAGGTTTGAGGCAGTGACTCAAACCCACATCTGCCTTTCCTATTGTAGCACACTTCCTGTATCTGAATATTTAGAGTAATCTATCTGTATGTTCCCTATTACTAGAAATATTTCCAGTGTACAGAAATGATGATTTTGTAGAATTATTGAAAACAATAGATGAATTTTAAAAAGTCTTTTGAATTGCTGAGTGCTATGATTCTTTGCATAACATAGGCAATCTCTAAATTGAAGCATTATGTTTTAAGCATTTTATTTTAGGTTAGATTTTTGTAAACTTAATTTTATTTTCTGTAAGACATACTTCTATACAGAATTTAGAGACGAGTTTAGAACAACAAAAGGGGGAACATATAATATTTAAATCTAAGGACCTCAACTTGTCTTACTTTTCTCAAACTCAAAGTTTAAGTAAACCTAACCTTAGCAAGATCTTAGGAAAAAAATAATCTGACTGAGATCCTCTTATGACTGAGATCCTCTTATTCTCACCAAATGCCAACTGTATTTTAAGTTCCTGGGGATATAATGTTCTAGAAACAGTCTGCTTTTCCAGTGTGAGAGGAAATAGTGATCCTGTAGAAGGACAATAGTTAGGTAGATTCAATACATATCTCACATTTGAGATTTATTGACAGGACAAAAATTAAAGGCAATAAACTTTTAATCAATTATTGCCATAGCCCAAGTGTGAAGAATCAAGGATCTGAACTGTGATATTAACAATGATAATAGAGAAGTAAAACTTAATTTTTGAAAAGTTGATTATGCAGAGGAATTATGTATAATTTATAATGTGTGATAAAATAAGGGGTTCCAGATTTAGCTAAGGGTATGAATTAAGGCAAGGGAGGAATGCTAGGTTTATGTGGGAAATGAAAATAAAGTCATCCATAAACATGTTGTATTTATGGGATCAATAGTGTACCCCATTGTAAATATCCTGTGGTAATGGAAAAAAACGAACTTGGAAAGATCAGGGCTAGAAATATGGATTTGGGTGACATCTGCATCAATATGACAGGAATACTTAATAATCATAAATCATAAATACTAGAGGGCAAGAAATATTGTAAGTAGAACAGAAAAGTAAAATGGTTAATGCCCTTCCCCACAGAAGTTTCTAGAGATGTGGAAATTCTGAAAATGTATAGTGTCATAGGTCCTAAAGATAGAAGAGTTGGTAGTGTCACTTGCTACCCAAGAGCATGTAAATGAGGACTATGAAAAGAATCTTTCATATTTGAAGACTGGGCATAGGAGACCCTTGGAGAGTAGGAAGGCAGTGAGGACAAGACATTTTATTTTTTACTTTTTAAAAAAGATTTATTTAGGCATACAAGAGCTGGGTACAGGCCAGAGTTACAGGAGGTAAGAGGACTCCCCAGAGACAGAGCAGGAGTAGAACAAGCAGATCAACTGAAATACACTGCTGAGGGGAGCAGCAGTAGAGGCAGGAGAGGTCTGCTATGCCATGTGGGTCCACTTCCCGGCCAGGGGTCGAACCCGCACTGCTGTGCAGTAAATACTTCATAGTGTGGTACTCAACCAGGGAGCCCAGGACAAGACATGTTAGAGGCTCAAGCAGTATTGATAGGATTGGAAAAAGATAAATAGAATGGTAACTAAAAGAGGTAAGAATGCCGAGAAAACTTTTTTTTCCCAAAATAAGACCTTGTTTATGATTGACAATAAAATGGAAGATGCTGATAGAATGGCAGATTTAAAATGTATCAGAGGGAGAGATTATGTTGTCTCCTCTCAGTATCTCTAGTTTTATCTCTATCCTTCCTTTCTTTAGATCAGTGCTGATTATGCCAGCACCCCTGCTGAAAGACCTCTCTGCGTTCTTCATTGCTAGTAGAAACCCAATATCCTTTGCATAATGGACAAGATACCTCATGCTTAGGTTCTAACTTCACTTTTCAATTTCATATGTTGCTTCTCAGAAAATGGGAGATTTTAGATTTTTTTCAGATTAGGCCTTTATACACATTGCTCTCTCTGCTTGGAAGATCCTTTTCATCTTTCATATGAAAAGTTCTAACTAATCCTTCAACACCTGGCTCAAATGTCATCTCATCTTTGAATCCTTTTTTTGTTTTTTTTTGGTACTTCAACAGTAAGTTGTCCATCCATGTTTTTGTACTGGCTACCTCATTGTAAACTATCAGTTTTCATAGTCGTGTTCTCCATTAGACTATATAAATATAATGTCTGAATTGAGAGGCTTTCTTTTTTATTATTTTGATGATTGGCACAACACAAACTTGCTAAAGGCAGCAAGAGATACATAGAATGGAAGTGAAGAAACACCTTAGGGCTAAGTGAAATAAGCTAGACACAGAAATACAAATACTGTATGATATTGCTTATATGTGGAATTGTAAACAGGCAGAATGAGGGCACCCCATAACCCCAAACCTGCCTGCTCTAGATATGTTTGTTCATCCACTACATGTACTCTAGTGTTTAAGACCTTCAATAGAAGTGAACTTTAATACAATTAGTGTGTAATAGAGAGAAGTGAAAATAGTTTCCATTTTAACACCCTAAATTATCCATTCACTCATGGGTAAATGCCCAGCCAAATAGGGTTGGTCTAAAGCAGGGCAGCCAAAGCCCAAAAGCTTGCCACAAGTCTAAGGCACCTTCTAGTGGTGATGGTCCATAGGAAAGGGGTAGAATGGACCAGGCAGGTCTGGAAGGAAAAGAGCAAAATCAAAATCAAGATAAAGGCTGCCATTGTCAGCTTCAGAAGCTCTCTCACCCACATGTGTCTCTTCCAAGTGTCTCCTTCCATGTTCCCCAAGTGCCTTGTTCAAGTCCAAGGCTGAGAAGCAAGTGTAACTTATTCACAAGTCACTCTGCTCCATGTGCCTCCTCCAGACTTGTTTCTCTATCTCGCTCCACTTTTTCCTTTGTCTCTCCTTCCTTTTTCTAGTCTTTTCAAGCTTCACCTCCCTGCCCAACTCAACCCTTCCTTAGGTTGGGTCAGGGAATTTTTACTGTTCCAGAATAAAAAATATTGAACTTCTAGAACCAGACTATTGAATCACAGGTGCCAATGACTGGGGCAGGAGGGAAGAAGAAAGGAACATGGGGAGCTACCAGTGAAGGGGTACAATATTTTAATTATAAGATGAATAAATGTTGATAATTTAGCCTACAACATGGAATGCTAGGTAATAATAGTCATTGTGTATTTAAAATTTGCAAAGAGTAAGTGTTAGCTGTTTTTATCACATTAAAAAATGGTAACTGTTCTGATAGGTGTGTTAATTAACTTGATTATAGTAATTATCTCATTTAGACACACCTAAAAAAAACCATGCTGTGCAACCTAAGTGTATACAATTTTTAAAAAATATTTATTTTATTTATACATCCTAGAACTGGGGTATAGGCCAGAGGTGTGGGGGGTAAGAGGATTCACCAGAGACAGAGTGGGGAGCAGAACAGGCAGATCTACTGAAGTACACTGCTGAGGGGAGCAGTGGATAAGACAGGAGAGGTCTGCTGTGTCATGTAGGTCCCCTCCCTGGCCAGGGATGGAACTCCTACTGCAGTGGCTGCCCATAGCTTCATTGTGCTGAGACTTAACACCTGCGGCACCAAAGAGGCCCCTAAGTGTATACAATTTTTAATATCAATTACTATACCTCAGAAATATTGGGAACAATAACTGTATGAATTTGAGTAAATTAATTACTCCAAATAGAATTTCCAGTAGATCAAATGAAATTAAAATGTACTTTATAATGTGTTTGTAAGGATAAAATCCACAATTCAATGACCAGTATTTAATTATCATCATGTTATGATTACCCTCTTTCCCATCTTCATGGCATATATCTCATTAAATTCTCTCATCTTGGATTTGACTACAACTTTAATCGATTTTATTCAAAGAAGAAGTTTCATTTATTTTGTTTTGCAACATTTTCTTTTTTAAAAAAGATTTATTTAATTATATTTGACATCATTTGTATTCCCCAGGGAATTCCCACTACCATTTCACCCGTGCACATTCACCTCAATCCCTTGTGCTCTTTTGTCCATATCCCAGTCTCTTCTCTTTGGGTTATCTTTGACCGTTTGTTCTTGTTGTGTTTTTTTATTTGTTTTTATTTGTTTGTTTTTGGCTGTAATTGTTCCTTTTCTTGAGCTCTCTCTTATTATTATTTTTTGTAGTTATTGTTCCTTTACATTCCTCTTAAGAGTGAAGCCATCTGCTATTTTTCTCTAGCCTTATGACTTATTTCACTGGGTTTAATTCCTTCTAGCTCCATCCATGTTTCTATAAATGGCTCTAGTTTATCATTTTTGATTGCTGAATAGTATTCCATTGTTTATATGTATCACATCTTCTTGATGCAGTCATCTACTTTTGGGCATTTGGGTTGTTTATTTTTTTAAGTTAAATTTTGATGCTAAAAAATTTAAGTTCAAATCCACCTTTATGCAGCAATATTTCCTCTATCTAAATGATTCCTTGAGTAACAATACTCATTCTGCAATCACGTGAATTCAAGAAAAATATGGAATTAAATAAATGGCTGTATTTAATAAAATTACAATTTTAATTTTTTTTTTTTGTGTGTGTGTCTCCAAATAACTTTGCAGCGGAGTCTCTGGCTTCTAGAGTCACTAACTTGGATGTATGGACATCCTTCTTTCTTACCTTCAACATCATGTAGTCCCTAGTGATTTAGATCAGCTCTTTTCTTTTTTTAGCAGAATTTTTGTGGTTAATAAAAACATGTGCTTACAGTGTTTTTGCATAGATAAAAGGAAGGATTCAACATCAGAGTTAGATCAAGTGATAAATTTTTAGAAGAAAATGATGAATGTGTCCACTGGGAGCAGTGGAATGCAGCAATGTTCTGTCTCTAACTGATTTAGTTTAAGGCATTTATGAACACTTCCACACCCACACCCACACAAATGTACAAACAGTGGTCACAAATGCAACTCCAGACCTTGTCTCTCTTTCCCGTCTCATTTTTAAATTGCATCCATTGTTTTCCATAACATAAATTCCTCTCTTTTGCCCAGTGGTGAAAAGCTTACATAAATACTAAAGCTTCAACTATTCCCTTGACTTTTCTCCTGGTTAGCCTGCAGCCATGGGTTTCTTTGAGTACTGACATGTATTCTCACTGCATATCTTCTGGGCCACTGGGGTGAATCCAATGGTGATAAATTCACTTGTGTTGAAAATTTTATCAAAATAACCATTTTAACACTATGTTTATAAAAATGGAAATAATTGACATCTTGATTGTAAAGTTTCCAAACTCAAAGTATCTCTTCTATTCTCTCAGCATATAGTATTCTGGTGATATGTATCTATGTGTACCTTAGGAATGCTTGGCCATGGGATAACTTTAACAGTCACTGAAAAGAAAATATGGTTTGAAGAATCGATTAATGGAAGAAATTTAAACTTTTATAATGGTGTTACATGAAATAATATTTTTGATATTTAAAAGTGAAGTATTTTATTATTTACTAAATGGTATAATTAACATTTCTGAGCCATAATTAAGAAGTATAATGAAAAATTTTTATTCATCATAATGGAGAGGAAAGGTAGGCATTATATTTAAAGATAAGTCAGTGCTGGTGTATAATAGGCAAGCTCTAGTTTGTTGTAAATAGTTGCATGAGTAGGATTAATTACATTTCTACTAAAATGTAACAACCTTTAAAAAAATTATCAACTCCTTATGTAAAAAATGTATATGGTTAAATGTATTTAAACAAATTGCTTATTTTTATCTATTAGAGTACAATAAGAAAAGTATTGATACTTAAAGTATTGATACTGTTTTACACTTTTTTTTTAAATGGTAGAACAAGCACATTTCTCCACTATATTTCCCATGGAATCTGCAGATCTGAGATTAAGTCTGTATATGTATAAAGGTAGTTGGAGTCTATCAATACTGAATATTTCTACTATATTTCCACTAGATCTTCCATGTTAGTGAACCATTTTACTTGCTGTCAAAAATCTATTTTATTTAATGGTGTTAAAATAAATCTCTATTCACTTTGATAATTACTTCACCAAAAATAGTTTGTAATTTTAACAATTAGCAATTCTAAACTTTTTCATATGTTACAAACTGTATTGACTTCTCTACAGAGATAGTATTCTGTTTGGATTCACAGAGAAGCAATATAAAACAATAAATAACATTTTGAATTTTGTACTCGTTCCTAGAAACCTAACAAAATAAAATAAATAAGCTTTTATGTCTGTGAAGACCAATTTTAAGATAAAATAAAACAAGATAAAGGAATTGGGTAGATTTGATTGTTGTTGGCTAAATTGAAATATCAGTGTTTTAGATGTCTAGATTTTTTAAAATTACTAAATCACAGTGCAAATATATAAGTAGCTAAGGTGGTTTTTAGACAAATTGTTGTGGTTGTTAATTTTGAGTCATTTTAAATATAATAGTGGTAAAATATATAGCCTAAACCATCATTAATTTTTGTTTTGAGGGATAATTTAGTATGTCCTTGTGTACCTTAACCTGATACACATTGTCAGATGACTAAAACATATTTCCTCAGTAATAGCATGCTCAAAATGCAATGCTATTATTAACATTATTATATCTATAGAATACTCAAAAACACATTTGATACTCAATGCATTATTCCTCAAAATCTCTCTTCAAGAGATTCTCTTTCAAAAAGTACATATGAACAGAAATAGAAGAAAAAATATTTTTAATAGTGGATTTTCAAAGGGACCTGGTATTCTTACCATTACAGAAAAACTTAAGATTTCATATAAACAACATTTTCTCAAAATTAAGAGCAAGGAAAGCCTAGAAACATTTTTTGTCATTATTGGTTGCATTGAAACAGGACCATGTTAGAAAAAAAAAAAGGTTTTATTCTTTAGTGAATAAAATATATTCCTTTGCTCTTTGCCTAGGTTTGAAAAGGAAATGACCAGCAAGTGGTTATGTCTGTTTGAAGGCAGTGGGGTACCTTATGGCCCAGTCAACAATATGAAGACTGTATTTGAAGAACCTCAGGTTTGTTTTTTCTTTTTTTAATTTTAGTATATTGTGGCTTAAAACACATGAACTTGCCTTTCTTTTCTCTTTAGATTAATCACTACTCGAATTCAATCCACAAAACTTTTTTTTGTATTTACTGTTACATGAAACTGTAATCTGAAGTAAAATAGAATCAGAATTTACAATGACTGTCTGTAATCATACTTTAGTGTCTATCAGATCTGACATAATTTTTCAGCAGTCATGAAGTAAAGTTTCCAAAGTCAGGAAAATCTGCTTTTTCTAAAAACTAGACACGCATACAATTAAGAGGTTAGGGTCAGATACTCAGAAATCATTCTCAGCAGAGAGAAATATGAGAACTTCCACTAATTATAGTCTAATTCTCATTATATGGCTATCTTAATATTTACAAAGCAAGTCATTGTTAATTGTGCAAATAAGCTTTTATATGCTTTGATTAATGTGTATTATCAACACATATACACAAAGAATAAATTGTATTTAAATAGATATTCTTGCTGTGTATTGCTTACCAGTTCCTATTTAGGCCCAGGAATGATATTACCTAAAAATAAATTTCATCTACAATACTATGATTATTTTTGGATGATGTTGAAGTTAAGATAATAAGTTTGGTTTTATCGCTTTACTCAGTATCACTGCAAGCAAATAATTAATCACTTCTCAAATACATTTATTAATCCCCAAATGTAGACAAATTCAATTTTTCCATGAAACTTTCACTATTTTCATTCCTGTATCTTGTCGGTTTTTAGCATTTCAGAATTACAGGGCTTTTAAAATTTGTTTTTATTTATAAAGTAGCAGATTTTTCTTTAAAATGAATTATTGAAAATCAAGTATGCTTTTTGGAAGGGAGGCGAGCTTTGCTGGAAACTGGCCTAACTTTGGTACTTTATCTTATGTGAATGTGTTTAAAAGAGAATTGAAATGCATTTAATGGTTACAATATTTATTGGAGAAAAAAAATGAAGGAGTTCAGGAATTGTTTTGTCCTGTTTTTCTATCAAGACTGTGAGGATGACAAGTCTTTGTCCACAATAAAACAACAGTCAACAAGGATTTTAGTTGAGGGGGCCCAGGTGATCTATACTGTGTTTTGTGAAAGGATCCCCGAGCTCAATGGATTTATACCTGGAGATTCCTTGTGATGAGGTAGCAGTGCACAGGCCCCAAATCTAGGCAAACTTGATTCTAAGATGTTGTGGAAAATAAAATGGGAGGGATTTTCTATTACTTTCTTGCTTAAAAGTGTTGTTAAGGTGTGTAGGACTTTGTGGTTGACTTATTTCTTAGGAACTATTTCCCAACACACTTCCCATCATCATTTATGTTACTTCATCTGTGCTTTATCAGGGCACTGAAGAAAATATTGTTATTTTAAGACCACTAGGTATGTTCCAGTGTTACCTAGATTGTAGTTAAGGTTTGATGAACACAGATTTAAGACCCAATCCACCATCTTAAAGTTGCTCACTTTATACACTGGTTCAGTTGAATGTAAGTTCATATCTTTTCTTTCCTTTTATATAGATCCATTTAATTTTTTTTAATCTCAATTCTTAGACCAGTGAGAAGTTTCTATTATTGTTCTGTGGCATATCTGTAGTACTTAGCCCATTTTCCAAATGGAGAAGATTGATATTATCTCACTCTGGATACCAGCTTTTCCTACTACCCCAAAAGTTTCTGAAGTCCACCCTCTTACCAGCCAAAATGTAGATTCCAGTTGTTACAATTGAAAGCTAAAAATTGATAGTCATAGTGGTAGTTATTGATAATCAAACCTTAGTTGTAAAAGTAAAGTTTAGTTGTAAGAGTAGAGTTGATTACTTTTTATATATAATTTTATACTTGAAATTTAATTATCAACAGGTATTTATTTGGATTTTTAGAAAGATGAGAAAAAAAATCTAGTACCATTATATTTTAAAAATAAACAAAGATTTCAGTTGTAAGTAGGGCTTTCCTACAAGTGGCAAAGACAGCACCTTCCCCTTTTGCATGTAAGTCTTTGACTTTCTTAGAAAGAATGCCACAGAATTTTGAATTTTGAAAGAAATACAAAATGTGTTAACTTAGGAAATTCTATTTTAGTTCGTATAAAAGGAATAATTAAAATAGAACCTAAATTAAGATGATATCTACAAATAACTACTTAGAAAGTTTCTCATTCAGCAATCCTTTATTGTATGTACCAAGCATTAGGCATTTAGCATGATTTTGTAATTTTCTGAAAAATAAATTAAAATTGACTTAGATAGTAAATACCCAATATATATGTGTTGATGCATAAGTCAAAAAATGAACTATCTGGTTTACCCTGAAAAGTACAGGTTTTCCAAGTGACTACTGTGCACCTCTAAATGGAGCTGATAAGCTTTATTTGAAAAACTGGTTGAAAAATCTTAGGTTGGAAAGCTCAGGGGACTAAAGCATAACATGATAGTGAAGACGATGGAGTCAAAATCCTCTGGAAGTTTTATAAACTAGATTCTAGGCTTCAGTTTCCTCAGCAGTATAGTGGTGACATATAATCTTTTATCTCTGCTGTTTCAAGTGTTAAATAAGATAATGTTTATCAAGGAACCATAGTAGGGATTGCCAGATGGCAGTTGCTCAATGAACCTTTGTTGCTCTGGTTATGGTGTTGACCTTTATGGTTATATTTTTGTAATATTGTCCTTTACCTACTTTGCTTAGTGCATAAACTCAAATCCATTTTAGCTACCACAGTGGTGGTCATTAGCTTAAAACTGAACTCTGTGTTCTTTTATGATAATGCATCTGCAAATCTGCAAACTCTGTGCTAAGAAGTTTTTACCTTTTATCACTTCTGATTACTGAAGATACTTTAATTTTTTCTTTTTCCATAAATGCCTGATTTTTGTTTAAGGTGTCTGTTCTTAATTTTCCTGTGATGTGCTATGGAGTTTCTTGGCCTTGTGTATAGGGAACTACCACTTCTGTTCAGATGTTGGACTGCTCCACTGGTGTCTAAGGCCTGGTTATCCATATATGCTATGCCAACACAGCTGCTAGTTCAACTAAAATTTGATATGGGGAAAGTGCAGGTTTGGAATGTGGCAGAGGAAGTGAGACTTTGAGGAAGTGAAAAGGGGTACATCTAAAATTAGATGTAAAAATTAGAAACATCAAATTGCAGAAGATTATTTTCTGTGAACCTACTTATTAAGTATGTTATTTACATTTCATCTGTGGTTTGGAATTGCCAAACAAAAATACGTGATGGTAGAAACTATTTTTGACCTAAATAACCTCATCATGTCTCATGTTGCAAGAAAATGTGATTTTCAACAATTTTTGAGTGAGTTAAAGCAACAGATGTTTCTTTTTCTTGGATAAATGTATGGTTGTTTACCTATTATTCTTTGATTATATGCTGAGACCTTTGCACCGTTAAAATGTTCCTACTTGCATACACTGTTAAGTCAGTCAAGAATACCATGAGGGTTTTGTTCTGAATTTACTGATAGGTCTGGGAAGTTTTGATCCAAAATCATTTTAGAGGAAGCTTTATTGTCTTTCTCCCTCAATAATAAATTATCTGTGGAAAACTGCGTATATAATAGTATAATATAGATTATCTGAATATAGATTTTAGTAGTCATTTCTCCAAGTGTGTTCTTAAAATATCTATTTTTCATCAGGCCAGGATTGTGAAGACATATTAAAGGAATTCTTAAAAAGTTTAAAAAAAACTTACTAGATGACCTCAGCATGGTCCTGTTTAACATACCCTTGGGAACATGTGCATGAAATACATTGTGGTTTGAGGTTTTCCAACCCAAACAAACTTAAAAGAAAATTTAGCTTTTAACAGAAACTATACAAATTCCTGCAAAAATAGGTATAGGTTTCACCACTGACAGGGTTTAAAAACATCATTATCTACCAAGAGAATCACAAGAGAATGTGTTATCCTGCTTTTTGTATTTTGCTGAAGACTGTGTATTTGGTGATTCTAGTCTATTACCATCTATGAATGAATGGCTCAATTAAAAAAATACATGAATGACTGAATTTCTGATTACTGTTTTCCTTCCTCCTTCATGCCATGACCTGTGGGTGGGGAAGAGAAGGCAAAGGGTGTCGCAAAACTAGTGTTATTTAGTAGAATCTTCACATTTGTACCACACAAGTTGAATACATCAGGTGTAAGACATCACTCTGAAGCATCACTTCTGAGAACTATTGGGAGGAAAATATCAGAACTGAAATATCACAGCTGGCCCCGATTTTAACTGGTGCCAAACACCTGCAGCCTCTAAAAGGATACCAAAACAAAACCCCACCCTGTGGCAACAAGCCATCCCTTAACATCCCTTCCTTAACTTTGCATCACCGTCAAAATTAATTTAACATTTTCTACAGAAACCTTATTCTTCCTGTCCCAGAAGGCCATTACAACTCCTTTTAGCAAATCTTTCGTATGGGATAAAAATGTCATAGAAACAAACAGAGTGAAGTATTGAAATATTCAAATTATCTATTGTTTTTAAATCATCATTTGTGGATGTCTGTAAAGTTGGAGGTTTTATTAATCTTTAGGGTAGTTTATATTCTCTAAGTAATGTTATTTTGGCACATTTTAGCAACTATCTGAGTATCTGGGGAAAAAAAAAAAACTTCAATGTCCACATAGTGTTAGAAGCACCCCAAAGTACATAACTGTTTTTCCAACCCTTTCTACCATACAAAAATTCCTTCAAGTGCACATGTATGCATGCACACACATATAAGCCCTCTATTGATACATTTTAAGATTGACTTTTTCAATGTTATTAACTAAATTTATAGAGATGCAGTTTCATAGCTTTGGGAGAACTATACAAGTCAAGAAAAATGATATTCTTGATTCTGTTACTACTGGGAAATACATACTATTGATTCTGTTACTGCTGGGAAATGCATACTATGCTCTCTGGGAAACAGTTGACAGAGGTCAGAGGTAAACCAGTATGACTGGAAATAGTTCATAGTAGGTAAAGAAGAAAAACATAACTTTACATGAATCTCTGAATGTTGTACACGACACAGTTTAAATGATTAAAAGTTCATATATGTGTGTGTTTAATGATACCTGAGTGTAATGTTTATAGTTTTTAAAGAAAAATATTTTACATATGTGTTGAAATGAAATCAAAATCAAGAGTTTAAAGTATGAGGCAATAATATTCAATTCTATTTCGTTGAGAAGAATCTTCATGTAGAAACCTATGTTATTATATAGGAGGAAACTCACTGACATGTCAAATGAAAAATCAGAGACTTAGTATGTAGCATTACTGTCACATTTTGTTTTTTAATCCCTTTATACCTAAGAAGTTTGCACACACAAATTTGTTTGAACTCTCTCTCTCATACGCATTCACATTTATATATATATAACTAGTATAAGTTGACCATTGATATTGATTTTAACAGATCATAAAATTTTAAAAATTCTATATATTTAAAAATCCATTACTTTTGATCTCCTCATGAAAATATGAAAGACATGGTTCAGGACAAAAGTGACCATATTCACTTTTTGAGTCAATCATTCACTTAGTCATTAGAAAATAGTAATTGATGGCCTACTAAAATATATATGGTCTGATACTAGTTATTTGGCAAGGAGAAAGGCTGATGAAAAACAGTAAATCAGTAGGATGAAGGTGAAGTTATTGAAAAAGGCTGTATAGTCCAATTCAAAGTGGAAAGTGTCCAGTGTTACAGAAGAATTACATACAAATGTTCTAGTAATTTTTCATAGTCAGAAATATAGGAATAATATATTATGAGATTTTCTTAATGAATTAACAAAAACTTAAAATCTGACAAAGAATTGCTAAATGTCTTAGTTTCAAACTTGCCAAAGTACTCTTTATCCTTTTAAATAATTTTTATAATTAGTATATCATATTACTAATAAGCTCCTCAATAATTAAGAGGAATTGGATGGAGAATTTTAACTTATCCTGTTTATTTGGTGATTTTGAAATTATTTATGACCTGAGAACTTGACCTAAAACTCTAAACTTTTTTGAAGTTATTCTCACTGTCTGTCTGTTTCTCTCTCACACAGCCTATTTATCAAATTGCACATATATATCCCATGTTTTCCTGAATTTCAAGAAAGATTCTGAGTAGAGATTCATAGTATAATCATTGACTTTCCTCCAAGGGTTCAACTTTCAAATCAGGACATAAATTTTTTACTAGGTAACAAAAATGAAGACAAGGTAATCTTAGGCAAGTGCAAATCAAAACCACAGTGAGAATCCTCCATGCTATTTTCCATAATGACTGCACCAATTTGCATTTCCACCAACAATGTACAAGGGTTCCCTTTATTCCACATTGTTGGCAGTGTTTATCTTCTATCTCTTTAACTAAAGAAACCCTAATAGGAGTACAGTGATATTTCATTGTGGTTTTCATTTGTATTTCTCTAATGATTAGTGATGTCAAGAGCTTTTTCATGTACTTATTGGCCATTTTTATGTCTTTCTGAAAAATAATGCCTATTTGAGTCATTTTACCATTTTAATAGAAATGTAAACTTAATAACTTGTAGTTTATCAGTGTGATGGAACAAAATATAGTCTTTATGTTTTTCAAGAGTGGAAAATGCCCATTTGTAAAAATGAAAGAAAGCAATTTCTAAAATTGTATATAGTATGATTTCAATTTTATGAAAATGTTTATTGATCTTTAAATCAATCACATTTTTAATAAAATATATGATCAAAATATTCCCATAGCTTAAATAGCTTCTTAAGGAGAAATTTAAAAATGAATTCTGGTTACTTTTGGATAGTATAAGCAGATGCCAATACTGAATATTATGATTCACATATTTATTCAAATGGAAGCAATCATTCTAATTTTATTATAGATATTTACATATACTAAAATTTGGCAGTTGTAGATGCATTGGCATGTCCACAGGGACATCCTGAGGTACGATTCGTGGAGCAGGTTTGCAAGGCAAGACAGTGCTGCTCAGTGAGCAACCCTCTTGCTATTTATTAGCAATAATACATAAGCGTGATTGAGCATATGACAGTAGGAGAAGTAGGGAGACATCTTTTAGGGAACAGGACCTCAGAGGGGTCAAGGTGATAATCAATTTTATGGTGAACAGGGGAGGACATGTTAGTCATGCACGAAGGGAGTACTTTCTGTGCAGGTGATTGGTATAATTTTGAGCTACTCCCAGATCGTCTTGGACTCTAACCACACACTCAGTCAAAGGCTACCTAGGTGTCCTCGGCTGCCTATGATGTGGGCTATTGCTTTGAGGCAGTCATGCAGAGTGCCTTGTCAAATCTTTCACAGAGGGACCTGACACACACAGGTGCAGAGGACAGAGGACTTAGGTGGGAGAAAGGCCACACTAAAAACTTCTGGTTGTACCAATGATACCATTGTACCATTGAACATGGACAATGATTGACAGGGACTGAATACCACTGATATTTTAAGAACCTTTCTAAAATGATTAACACAAAGAGGAATAGATACAAAATGGTGTATTCATAGCCTAAAGGAACCTTGGGATGAAGTTGTATGGGGTGAGAACTCCGCAGTTAAAAATGGATGCTGAAATTGCAATTTGTCTTATTTGATTTTTATCACTGTTGTTGGTATCATACTAATAAGTCATTGTTTAACCTAATATATGAATAGTTACACATATATTTTCTTCTAAGTTTTATAAATTTTATTTTACATTCAGATCACTGATCCATTTTTAGTGTGTGTGTGTGTGTGTGTGTGTGTGAGCGTAAGGTAGAGTCAAACGTCATTATTTTGTATATGGATGTATCCAGTTATCCCAGGATCATTTCTTGAAGACTGTTCTTATACCATTGAATTTTTTGAGCACTTTTATTAAAAATATACTGTTAATGTATGTATCTCTCAAACGTTCTCATGCTGATTCCTATATTATTTGTGTTTGAAAAACACTCTGTGTGATTTTAACTCCTTCAAATTTATTTAGTTGTACTATGTCCTAGTGATATGTGATATGTCCTAGTGATAAGTGATATGTTCCGCAGACACTTTCCATGTATTTGTACAAAAAAGGTATATTCTGTTGGAGTATTTGGTAGATGTGTCACTTTGATCTTGTTTATACCATTGCTTAACTCTTAACATTTTCTTGGGTGTCTTCTGTGTAGTTATAATCATTATTGAAATTTGTTAAGTTGAAATCTCCAGTTATTATTATTAAAGTTCCTAATCTTTCCTGTCTATGAGTTTATGCTTTAGATAAACTCATTTTTGGCTTTTGCTGTTATGTGCATATAAAATTATCACTGACATTTCACGATGGATTTTCCTATTCCTTATCCTTAAATGTTCCTCTTCGAGTAATAATTTTTGTGTTAATGTCTGTCTGGTAGTTTTTATTACAAAGCCCTACCATCATTTTGGTGGTAGTTTACATTGTATATTTTATTCCATATTTTAAAAAAAAGATTTATTTATTTATGCACACAAAAATTGGGTGCATGCCTGAGGTGTGTAGGTAGAGAGGATTCACCAAAGACAGAGGAGAACAGAACAGGTAGATTGAAATACTCCACTGAGGGGAGCAGTGAGAAGTCTGCTGCACCACGTGGGCTAGCTCTGGGCTGGGGATTGAACTTGTGCTGCAGTGGCTGCTGATAGCTTCATAGCGCTGCATCTTAACCCCTTGCACCATTATTTTTAGTCTATTTTGCATGTTTGAATCTATTTTCTATGCAGACAGTATATAGTTGAATTTGCATATTTATATCCAATATGAAAATATCTGCCTTCTGATTAAATTTGTGCAATTCACACTCAATGTTATTATTTATATGGTTGATTTTATATGTGACATTTTATTTTTTGTTTTCCATATGTCTCATCTTTTTTATTTCATTGTTTTTCCTCATTACATTCTTGTGCATTAAGTGTGTGTTTTCTAGTTGAAAACATTTTAATGTTCTTAGTGATACTTTTGAGTAATTGTGTTGTCAATGTCTTTCAGTCCTATAATTCTGATTTTTAGATTGATATTCATCAGGTTATTGGTCCACAATTTTCTTTTCTTTTGCTCCTTTGTCTGGTTTTATCTTAGGGTAATGTTGACACCATAAAATATACTTGTGGTTTTAAAAGTAGTTGGAGCACAATGGAAATTTGTTCTCCATTATAGGTCTGATAACATTTATTTATAGAGCCATCTGCTCATGGGCTTTGTTTTTTAGAATATTTTGTTGCTATTTCAATCTCCATGTTTGTTATTATTTTGTCCATTTCTTCCTGGGTTAGTTTTGGTAGACACTTTTTGCCTAGAAATTTATCCATAGGTCTAAGGCATATAGTTGTTCATATTAGTTTCTTATAGTCTTTTGTATTTCTGTGATCTCTATGGTGATATTTTCTTCTTCAGTTTTGATTCTGTTTACTAATTTTTTTTCTTTTCTCATTTATGTTATTCTAGCTAGAGGTTTACCTATTTTGTTTATCTTCTTAAAAAAGTTGATAGTGTCTTTTTTCTATAGTCTTTTTGACATCTATTTAATTCATTTCCATTCATTTTTATTATTTCCTTCTGCTACTAACTTGTTTCTTCAACTTTTTCAAGTTGTTTTGAATGTGTTATTGTGATTTTCTTGCTTCTTATTTATGGCTGCAATTATCTTCCTGAATAATGAATACAACAATGAATCAAAAGGATAATATACCATGATCAAATGGAATTTATTACAAGTACACAGGATGGTTCAATATCTTAAAATCAATTAATATAACCTACCACATCAACAAAAAGAGAAATAAAAACCATATGACCCTATCAATAGATGCTAAGAATGCATTTGATAAAGTTCAACATCCATTTATAATGAAGGCCCTAGAAATTCTTGGTCTAGAAGGAACATATCATAACATAATAAAAATATATGACAAACCCACAACTAGTATCCTTTTTTTTTTTTTTTTAAGATTTACTTATTTACTCATACAAGAGCTGAAGTAAGGCCAGAGTTGTGGGAGGTGAGAGGATTCACCAGAGACAGAGTGGGGAGCAGAACAGGCAGATCGACAGAAGTACACTGCTGAGGGGAGCAGCGGGCAAGGCAGGATAGGTCTACTGGGCCATGTAGGTCCCCTCCCTGACTGGGAATTGAACTCCTGCAGCTATTCTGCAGATGCTTCACAGTGCCGTGCTCAACCTGCTGCACCACCAGGGAGATGCCAACTAATATCATTTTTAATGGTGAAAAACTGAAAGCCTTCTTTAAGATCTGGAAAAAGACCAGTATGTCCACTTTCACTGCTACTCTTCAACATAATACTGGAAGGCCTACCTAGATCAATTAGGCAAGAGAAAGATACACAAGAAATCCAAATAAGGAAAGAAGAAGTAAAACTATCACTATTTGCAAATGGCATGATAGTGTAATAGATAATCTAAAAGTTCCACAGAAAACGAATTAAAACAATAATCCAGATATTTTCTGCTTTGATTTTCTCTTTTATCCAACTGCTCTTAAGTAACATGTAGTCTAGTCTCTATGTATTCATAGTTCCCCACCCCACACTCCCCCCCACCCCGGGTTTTTTTCCCTCCTTATAGTTGATACCTAAATTTTTGCCATTATGGTAGGAGAAAAGTACTGTATATAATCTCAGTTTTTGTGGTTTTATTGACAGTTATGGTCTGTTCTTGAAAATATTCCATATTCACCCTGTCTCTCATGACTTGAAACTATAGTCCTAGGGTGGGAGTTGGGCAGAGAGGTAGATCCCTTTACTTGGAGTAGTAGAGTGACTGGGTTCAAATGTTTTAAGCATAGAAATATGGAGCTTTCTATAGTGATGCGGATGTGAAATGAGCCTTAAATTCTATAGACTTTAGCTATTCTTTCTGATATTTCTTCCTTTGTTTTGTGTCCTTTCAGTAATTTCCAGGGACTTCAAATATTTTTTTAGAGTTACTTGTATCAGCATTTGTTCGATCCCCGCCCGGCCAAGGATGTGACCCACATGGCGCAGCAGACTTCTTCTTTCTTGCCCACTGCTCACCTCGGCAGTGTATTTTGGTCGATCTACCTGTTCTGCTCCCCACTCTGTCTCTGGTGAATCCTCTCAACCCCCATATATGGCCTGTACTCCAGTTCTTGTATGCATAAATAAATAAATAAATCTTTTTAAAAAGTCACTTGCATTAGACAAATAGCTAGTTTGCTAGGCAGAGTATCTGCTGAGCTTCTCCTACCTGACCCAGCTTATTTCTTTTCAGGGTACCCTGAAGCTATCTTTACCCTAAGGAATATCAATGTGCTAAATTTATTTGTGTGTGTGTATGTGTGCACGCATGCAGGCTTGGTACTCACCCTTTTTCCAGTTATTTTAGCCCTTAACAACATCTGACTGTGGGGTCCTCTCTGGTGGAACAAAGGGTTAAGGCACAGCACTGTGAAGCTTTGGGCAGCCACTGCAGTACGAGTTCAATCCCCAGCCAGGGAGGTGATCCACATGGTGCAACAGACCTCTCATATCTTGCTAGCTTCTCCTGTTCTGCTCCCCACTCTATCTCTGGTGAATCATCTCACCTTCTCACACCTCTGGTCTGTACCCCAGTTCTTGTATACATCCATAAATAAATCTTTTTAAAAAATAGTCTGTGTCCTGAAGAGTTTCCTTGTACTTACTCTGCTAGGTTTGGTCTTCCATTTGTTGCTTTTTTACACTACCTTTGAAAGATACATGTAAAAGTTTTATAGTAGTATTCTCACAGTGTTTCCAAAAGAATGCCTTGGTCAGAATTAAATAAGGGCCCTGTCAAAATTAATACTTGTAGTTTAACAAAGTCCAGTGATTTCTTCTGACTTTGAATGAAGCTCAGAAGTTAGTAAATGTAGATTTCTCAGAATTATTCTTGTACAAACTGTGTTTTGAGTACCATTACAGAGGATGCTAGATGATTAAGTTGGACATGTTACTTGGACCATGATTTGTGAAGCATCAAATCTTACACTAAAGGATTTAGATTTTCCCTGTGAGCTAAAAATAATGAAAAACAGAAATGCCCTTTGGTTTCTGTCAGTGGGAGTCAGCATGATTTTAGAGAAAGGAAGGAAGGAAGGAAGGAAGGAAGGAAGGAAGGATGGAAGGAAGGAAGGAAGGAAGGAAGGAAGGAAGGAAGGAAGGAAGGAAGGAAGGAAGGGAGGGAGGGAGGGAGGGAGGGAGGGAGGGAGGGAGGGAG
>JAGFMF010011718.1:3109102-3119124 GCA_019455555.1 Galemys pyrenaicus | reverse complement strand
AGGGAGGGAGGGAGGGAGGGAGGGAGGGAGGGAGGGAGGGAGGATAGGAGGGAGGATAGGAGGGAGGGAGAGAAAGAAAGAAAACCCAGTGTCTTTCATGTCCTCTCATTTTCCTTCCCTCTCCATTCTAAGCACCTAATATGTCCCTTACCCACTAATGAAGGACTTAGGGTCCTCATTCTTTATATTTATTTCGTCATTTTTCATTTCTCTGACTCTTACTACCCACCAGCTTATGTTTACCTCATTTACCCTTCCCATCAAAGATTTTAAAGCATAAATTTCTGTTTATTTCTCTTTCAAATAAAAACTTAGAAGCTATTTCAGGAATCTAAATGAGTTTATAAACTAGGTCATGAGTGTAGGGAGTTACTTTTAACATGAGTGCCTCTCCTAATTACTTTTCTGTACTCCCTCCCCTGATGTCAAAAGGGAAAAGGACAGGATTTGTCCCTAAATTTTGAAGTGTTATCAATCCCTACAATTCTAAAGATTGTCATCCTAATATAAACATTGATAAAAATGTGCAGATTTTTCTAACAAGACCATTTATATCAAGAAACTCATATGTGGGGAATAATCATTTAGATGCACGATGGTTTGAGGAGTGATTTTGATATCATAGAAAAGAAGCTGTCATAGAAACCTGTTGTTATAGATCAATGTGAAGATTATATTACTGAATGATTAGGTTGGACATTAGGAATTAAATTCCTGAATAATAATAGTAATAATGGGTCAAAGATAAAAGAGATACAAAACACATTAGAAAGTCATAGGTTATGACTAGCTTTCTGTGGGTAATGGTTTTAATGTCAATTCCATTTTCCAAACTTTGTATAGCTACCCAAATCAACCATTGTAGAAATGTGTATGTGCCACCTAGTAACCAGTCTGGATCTGGTTGGTGTTGTGTCTGTTAGCTCAGTTCTCACTGTCTGGTTTGTTAAATTTGATATGTACATATGCCCAGGAGTTCATAAGCAACTTTGTGCAATTATATTTTCATGTTTCTTTCTCACCATCTCCTTAGTAATTTCCAGTTTCCTGGGTGCCAGAATGCTGTGGCTTTACTTGTTCTAAGAGCACTCAGATTTGAGCCTACCCTTTTGAAATTGCAGTTCCATGAAATTTAGAGAAATATTTCTCTTTAGAATTTTGGCTTTTGCTGACTCCCACTGTCTCTGATCGTTCAAACTGTAGCTACTACTGTCTCACAGGATTACTTGAGAGCTTAGAGTGGGGAAATTGATAACAGAAAGAGAAGATGTGGGATTTTTAGTCTCCTTAAATGTGATATATCTATTTCACATTTCTTGAGCTGGAACTAGGCCCCTCTTACAGCTTTATGTTGGCATCTGTCTTACTTTCTTCTGGATACTATAACAAAAATGACAAACTGGGTGACTGATAAGTAATTAAATATTATTTGCCACACTTCTGGAAGCTGTGGAATCCAACATCAAGGCAATGGCACTTTTCACTGGTAAGCATTCACTTGTGTGGTTCATAGATGGCTAGATTTTTGTTGTTATTTATGTTGCTATATCTTCTTATGGTAAAAAGGGTGATGGGCATCTCCATTGTCTGATTTATGAGGATGGTATTGTTAATCCTGTTCACAAGAGCCTCCCTGTTATGACTCGGTCACCTCTCCAAGGTTCTACTTCCGACTGCCATCATATTGAGGCCTAAGTTTCATATATAATATGGGGGGGGGCACAAATACTCACCCTACAGCAGTACCCCAGTGCTCACTTTTGTTTCTCTTGTGATTAATTTAGACCAGAGGATACAGCAGTAAAAAATTTGGTAAACACTGCTTATATGGTGATATTTGAATTTTGTTTTTCTTCCCCAATCCATCTGCTGTTATTTACTTTTGAATCCTTAAATAACTGCTCCAAATATTCCATCCTGATTTTATAGCTGCATTCCTTAAGAGATAGCATCAAGTATCTATAGTACTCAAAATTTGAATATTTTAACTTCAAAGCAAAAATTTCTTACTATTTTTTTTTTGATGAGGTACCATTGTATTACATCCTTGTTATTATTTTAACAATATAGGATTTCTCCCTTCAGGTGTGGTTACCATTACTTTCCCACTGCCAAGTACCCATAGTCAATATATTATTGTCATTTGTGCTCTATTCCCACCATCCCTCCCATTCTAACCCCTCTCTTTTCTCTCTCCCACACCAGACACCTCAAATCGATGGTCAGCTTATAAGGGTTAGCTTTAATCTTCATCTCTTTTTGGACCTTTGTTTGGTTCCTCCATATTCCAAATATATGTATTTATCTTTCTCTACCTGGCTTATTTTGCTTAACCTAATTACCTTCCAACTTCATTTATGTTGCAACAAAAGGCATGAGTTTATCTTTTTTGATCACTGAGTAATATTCCATTGTTTATATAAACCATATCTTCTTGATACACTCTCTGTTTGGGGGCATTTAGGTTGTTTCCACATCTTGGCTATTGCAAATAGTGCTGCAATAAATATAGAAGTGCAGGTTTTGAATTAGTGTTTCTGTGTTCTTGGGTTTTTGTAGGAGTTAAATTTCTGTGTCCTACAGCAGATAAATTTTTATTCTTCTGAGGAATTTCCATAGGGGCTGGACCAACCTATATTCCTACCAACAGTATTAGAAGGTTCCTTTTTCTTCCTTTCAACAGGGTATCTTCTTGTTTTGGTTAGTTGTTTTCCCTTTGCAGAAGCTTTGTAGTTTGATGATGTTTCAATTGTTTATATTCTCTTTTGTTTTCCTTGCTGCTGAGAACAAATCTGAAAGATAACGCTAAAGCTATGTCATGGAATGTTTTGCCAATATTTTCTTTAATGTCTTTTATGTTTTCCGGTGTTACATCCAAGTTTATTATCCATTTTGAGTTGGTTCTCTTGTATTGTAAGAGATAATGGTCTGGTTTCATTGTTTTGCATGCAGTAGTCCAAGTTTTTCAATATCATTTATTGAAGAGGCTTTTCTTATTCCAGTGTATATACTTCACCCCTTTGTTATAGATTAGCTGTTCACATATGTGCAGTTTTATTTCTAGATGCTCCATTCTATCCCATTGGTCTGTGTGTTTGTTTTTGTTCTGGGTCATGCTGTTTTAATTTTAGTTTATTATTAAAATAATTTTTATAAAATACTTACAAATTGTTATTATAGTATAACTTGAAATTTGGAAGGGTAATACTACCATTTTCCCCCTTGTATTTTTTGTAAAGAAAACTTTGGCTATTTGGGGTCTTTAATGGTTTCGTATGAATTTCAATAGTATTTGTTCCATTTCTTTGAAGAATACCATTGAGATTCTTATGGCATTGCACTAAATCTGTAAATTTTTAAAAAAGTTTCTAGATCATTTTCCTTGACTACCATGCTGACATTGCTAGTAAGTTAAATTGCACAAAAATATCACATGCTTTGCAACTACTTATTCATCCAAATTAAAGTTTTTGTGAAATAGTAATCCAAACCAAATGTAAAAATATACTGAATAAAGAAATTAATAAATAACTGGAATATAATGTAAACAATTTTGTCATTGATTTTAGAGTCAGCAAATGCTATCACTTTCAACACATATTATATTATATTATATTATACTCTGATTTAGAGTATATTAATACTCTGATTTAGAATGTTTTATATATTGAGGTTTTAAATTCCATTTTTTATTAAAATAAATTGTTATATTAAAAAGAAAATATTCTGACCTACAGGAATGAATGATTCTCATGTCCTTAAACTAGTTTCCTTAAATATCAATTTACTATGTCAGGCATCTGATTAATTATCTTGTACTTACACAGCATTGTCTGGAAAATTCTGTATTTTGGGAGTATAAGGAAAATTGAATTCTCAGAAAGAGAACTAAGGTATCAGAACCAGCAATGGTAAAGGAAACTGAGCAAAAATACAAAGTATATATTTTTTTGTTCCTGGGCAGTATTAAATCATTCATCCAAATTTTCACAGCAATTATAATATAAGCCTAGAACTTCTTGTCGTGCCAGTAAATGAGGTAGAGCTCACAGAATAATTGGAACATGGCAAAAGCACAAAGGAGCCAATTTCAAAGAGTTCCCAATGGCCAAAGTGGGATAATTTAGTAACAAAATAAACATAATTCCAGTAATGAATAATCCATAAATAAATAAATATACATAAGTTCATGTTAATATAAACAATTGAATCAATAAAAATGTGGAGAGTGGACAGACTTCTTTATGGTATAGAATTTCAATTAACACAGATGGATATAGGGAAAAATAAACCATCCTTACGTAAACATCATAGTAGTAATTGTTGTAGGAGAGGATTATTGATGGATCTAAATTATGATAAAAGGTAGATATTTATAAAAAACCCAAAGTAGCTCTCTACCTTCTTAATTCCATAGGAAAAGGCAATAACTTCACAGTAGTTAGTATCACCAACATGAATCCTTTCATATGACATATAACATCACTTGCCCCAAATGCATAACTTTAATTTAATCACGGAAACATGCAACCAACTCAAATTGAGAAACATTAAAAAAATACCTAACCAACACTCTCCAAAAGTGTGAAAATCATGCAAGAAAAAGATGAGAAACTGTCCTATATTGGAGAGTGCTAGTATTCTAGTATGTCCATTTTAAGCATTATAGGATCCTAGATTGTATCCTGGTCCAGAGAGAAGGACTTTAGTATGATAATTGTCAAAATTCAAGTAAGGTCTTTAGTTTAGCTAGTAATATTGTATCAGTATTTTGGTTTCCTGAGTTGTACTATAGTTAGGCAAGACAGCTTTTGCAACTTTGAAATTTTTCTTTGTCTAAAATTATTTCAAAATTAAGAGAAAAGATAAAATACAAATAATTTAATTTCAAATATCCCATATTATATAAACATAAAAAGAGCCTTGCATTAAAGAAAACCATATAAAGTGTAAAGTTACAAAAGGAGTCCTCTATAGAATAGGCAAGATAAAATTTCAGATTTCATTGTCTTTTTTTCAGTTTTTCATCATTTAATAGCACCACTTATCAAAGTATCAGATGACCCCAAATGCCATTTTTTCCCTCACATTTCTAATTGACTGTATATAATAATTATCCCTTTTTCTGTGTATGGAGAATGAAACACTGAGTTGTAGGAAACTAGAACTATTATTAATATTTCTGTAACATAGTTAAAATTTATCTCAGAAGTCTGAGGACCACTAAGGCAGTCACATAATCAGAACTTCCCTACACAATTGTCGTTGATCCTCTGTCAAGAATTTAAATGAAAAAGAATTTAAATTCATTTCTCTTTACAAAACAGATTTTTGCTAATTTATAAAATGTAATTAAAATGTTACCAGAATGCAGTTACTCTTGGAAATACTTCTCTACAGATTCTCATTTCTGCACAATAGATGTCTCATTTAAGTTTTCTAAAAAATGGTTAAATTTACAAAATTGGGTTTAGATGCCTTCCAGTTTTGTTACATGGAAGTGTCAATAGTTGTATTTCTGTATGATCAGACAGTGGTTCTTAAACAGGATGTGCAATACAGTTACCTAGGGAACTTTTCAAAAATATAAATTTTGAAGGTCCAGCAAAGATTCCGATAATACAGTTCAAATGGGACTTAGGGATACTTAGAAGATACTCCAAGAATTCTGTTGTAGAACTGTAGAATGCTGTGGCAAAAGGAAAATGGTATGGCTATTAATGTTTTTTTATTAATATAAATTTTTAAAAAAATTTACATATACTTGCCATTAATTGTAATCCCCATGTATTCCCCATCACCATCTCACCAGTGCACCATCACCTCAGTCCCTCATGCTCCCATCTTCCCTCAACCCTCCCTCTCCCCTCCCCACCAAGTGTCCCCAGTCTGTCCTTGTCTCCTCATTTTTGGTTTCTGTGTCTTTATTGCTGTTATTGTTATTATTATTGTTCTGTGGTTTTTAGTCAGACAGAGCTGGCTTTAATTTGGAATCTGCCATTTACTCACAGGATAATTTATTACTCAATCTTCCCATGCCTCAGTTTCCTCCTCTGTAAAGGATATTTTAGTGATTTCTACCTCATTGTTTAAAAAAAATATATTTCGGTGTATTGGTCCATATAAAGTACTTACAATGATGGCACTTTATTCATTAGTTTTTAAAGATCATTAGCTATTTTATGGAAAATATGATGATGAATGAAAAGTATTTCAGGCAATGACCACACGCATACACACAAATGAGAGATCTGAAAATATGAAAATCTTGGATAAATATGAAAAACTCAGGTACAGTCTTAGGGCTGAGGGATAGAGGGTCAATGAAAGATGGTAAAAGATGAGAGTGGTGGACCCGAGTCAGTTCATGAAACAGGTATGTGCTGTTCTAAAGAGCTTGATATATTTCCAAACTGTTTGTTAGTCCATGTAGTATGATGTAAACCACTGAAATGGTATACATGTTTTCATAGCAGTGTATCCTGGGTAGCAATGAAGCCTAGGAACACAAAGGATATGGGTATTCTTATGTGTAGCTACATTTGGCATATATAGAACCTATCGGGCCCATGGTAGAAGTTCAGAAGTCCTCAGGTCCAAGTCAGCCTAGCAAAAAACATGCATTCTGAGAGTTATTTGTAAATTAATCAATGCAACTAATTCATTTTCATTTTATATCCTGTCAGCGAGAACTCTGGACCTCAACCTCTAATAAACTGAAATTGTGGTAATAATTAAGCTAAGAGATTATCAATAGATGGTGGTGAATGCATGTCTTTAGGTTCAGAGAAGTGGATTTATGCACATTACAGTAGAAGTGCAATTAAGTTAGGATTATATTATTTTAGAGACTGAGGGTTTTACAAATGTCATGATTTACAAATATAAATGGGAGAGAAGATTCCTTGGGTGATTGTGATGGCATTGTCAATTCTTTAATTGTAGTTATGTAAGTGGTGGGATAGTGATAGTAAAGTAGACTGGAAGAGCATCTTTACACCTTCCTATCAATTTTTCTCTAAACCTAAAAGTGTTGTAAAATTTCAAATCTTTAAATATGAAGAAAAGAGAGGCAAGTACCCTAAATAGAAGTTGATGTTACAGTGTTAAGCTTCACAGTACTAAAATGGAACTCATTTTATTTCCAAAGACGTAAACATTCAGAATTCATTCATTATCAAATATTTTATGAGTGTCAACTATGTGCAAAGGAATGAAGAGAATGACATTTGCCTGAGTCTTTCTATGCAAATATGAGATAATAAATAGGAGTACTAGATTATTTCTTTGCAGTGAGACATTTGTGTTAAAATCTGTATATATATACACATATGCATATTACACATATATGTATACATATAAATGTGTACATTCTGTGTAACACACACATATATGCCATGGCAAATATTTGCCTTGGTACTCCCTTCAGGTATTAAGGAACACATGGGGGTCAAATCAGTAATCAGGACGTTGTTAATAAAAATGAGAAAGGCCATTAGGTTTTTAAAACTTTTAAATATATGTTTATTTTTAACTTACTAAATTCTTAAGGAATTAGAAATGTTACAGAAATGGCCTTACTCAATGATTATATGTTGCATAATATAGTATGATAGCGAAACAGGTATCTGGCATTGGCACCATGTTTGCATAGAGTTCTATGCTTTTTTTCACATGTGTAGATTTGTATAACCATCACCACAAGACACGAGACACAGGTCAAGACACAGACCTGATCCATAACCACAAAATCTGAAGATCCCTTTCCTGTTTCCCCTTTATGACATCCACCACGGCCTCATCCCAAATCCATAGCAATCATCAATTTTTCTTCCATTGCTAAAATTTTATCATTTCAAGGATATTATATAAATGGAGTCATAGACATTTGAAAAAAATACATTGATATATTATTCATTATCATAAAATTACCCTTTTAAAGTATATGGTTTTAGCACATTCACAGAACTGTGAAGTCATCACCACTAATTTCAGAATATTTTCATACCACTTTAAAGAAACCCCATTAGAATTCACCCCCCATTTCTCCTCCCTCTTGCCCCTGATAATATGCTTTCTGTTTCTGTGGATTTGTTTTTTTAGTACATTTCGTTTCAATGGAATCATCTGATATATGTCCTTTTCGGTGTGGTTTTCTTCATTTAGCATGTTTTCAGCTTTCTTCCATTTTATAGTATGCATAAGCACTTTATATCTTTTCATGGCTGACTACTATTTTGTATAGAAATATCACATATTACTTACCTGTTGATCAGTTGATGGGCATTTAAATTAATTCTTATTTTGGCCATTATGGATACAGCTTTGATGTAAATTAATGTACAGGTTTTATATAGACAAAGGCATTTATGGCTGTTCAGTTATCAGGGGGTGGAATTGCTAGGTTGTATGGTAACTCCATTTAGTTTTTACCCAAGTGACACATCAACCTTGTGAGGAAAGTGTGAGGTCTCTAATTTTGCCACTTTCTTGCCAACACATACTACTTTTCCTTATTCCCTTCATTCATTCTTCCCTTTCTCCCTCCCTTTCTCTCTTTTCCCTTCCTCCCTTTGTTATTTCCTTTCTCTGTCCCTCCCTCCCTCCCTGCACCCTTTATTCTTTTTTTTAAGCCGTGTTAGTGATATGAAGTGGTATCTCATTGTGGTTTGGTTTTCATTAAATTAATGACAATGATCTAGAAAATTTTCTAAAGTGATTATTTGATAGTTGTATTATTTGTTATTGAGTGGAGATCTTTTTTGTTGAGATCAATTTGTTGTTGAGATCTTCTGGATAAAACTCCCTAATCAAAATATATGATCTGCAAATATTTTATCCCATTGTGTGGGCTGTCATTTTAGTTTACTGATGGTGTCTTTTGAAACACAAATATTTTAATTTTCATGAAGTCATATTTATGTATTTTTTGTTATGTTTTTATTGCTGTATCCAAGAAACCATGCTTAAATAAGGAATATAAAGATTTTTGATTGTTTTCTTATAACCGTTTGGTAGTTTTACATTTAAGTCTCTGATCGATACTGAGTTAATTTTAGTGTATGGTAGGAGTCTGATCATATTCTTTTGAATATGGGTAACTAGTGACACAGCACCAATTGTTGAAACAATTTACCTATTTAATTATCTGGCACCTGTGTTGAAATTCATTATACAAAAATGTTTATTTCTATTTCATTAGTCTATGGCCTGTATTTTTGCTAGTATCACACTATAATGATTAATATAGTTTTGTGGAAATCTAGAGATGAAGATATGTATGTATTCCATCTTTGCCTTTATTTTTATCTGTTTATTTTAAAGATTTTATTTTTTTATTCGTATAAGAACTGGGGTACAAGCCAGAAGTGCGGGGGGTGAGAGGATCCACCAGAGACAGAGTGGGGAGCAGAACAGATAGATTGAAATACACTGCTGAGAGGAGCAGTGGGCAAGGCAGGAGAGATCTGCCACGGTATGTGGGGCACCTCTCTGGCCAGCAGCAGGGATCGAACTTTTGCTGTAGTGGCTGCGTTTTGCTTCATAGTGCGTTGCTTAACTCACTGCGCCACCAGGGGAGGACCCATCCTTGCCTTTATTTTTAAAGATTGTTTTATTTGTTTGGGCTCCTGCATTTCCATATAAATTTTAGGAGGAGCTTATAAATTTCTAAGTCAGTTGATTTGATGGAATTTGTGTCGAATCTGCAGATTAATATGTGTTTGTTTTGATTTAGTTTTGTCTGTTTCTTTGTTTTAATTATATTCCACACATTAATGAAATCATTCAGTGTTTATACTTCTGGTTTATTTATCTCAACATAATCACCTCCAGTCCCATTCATGTTGCAAATGGCAAGATTTTAACTTTTTTATAGTTGAGTAATATTCCACAGTGTATAAATAACACGTCTTTTTATTTTTTTTCTTTTTTTTATTAAAATATTTTAAAATTTACATATACTTGCCATTAATTGTAATCCCCACGTATTCCCCATCACCATCTCACCAGTGCACCATCAC